>JARHVA010001253.1:1492500-1802500 GCA_037957365.1 Torreya grandis | reverse complement strand
ATTTTTTATCTTGAGCCTATATTATGTATGGTGATTTTGAGATAATAAAGGAGCTTGGCATCCATTTTTGACAAAGACAAGAATAACAAATCAAGGGTAAAAACATTCTTAGAGTCACTTTTGGATGGTGGAATCACTTGGGAAGGTAATATACATATGTGATTTTTTTAAATGCTTCTTATTTTTTATTTCAAAACCCATTGAATAGGTTGGTCAAGATTGTTAGTTATTATGAATTCTTTTATGATTTTCATGACTAATGTTTGAACTAATCCTCTTTGTAATCCAACACTACATTTTGGCACACCCAATGGGACCAAATAATCTATTAAATTAAGGAAGACATCTTAAAAATTTTACATTTCCATTATAGTCATTAAAAAGTCCTTTAACAACAATTTTTATGCTCCTTTTCCCATGTTTCTAACATTTTTTGTGCACACATAGGTCACACAGTGACTGATAATGGTTTTGAGTGACCGATGTCATAGGGATGACCTCATTTAGTTGGGTTGTAGGGGAAATATGACTAAAATTTTCAATTTTAGAGATTTATTCAATTTTGTTTATATAAAATTGAGTTTTATAAGTCTCTGATCTAAATATTTCTGATCCATAAGGTTTTATTTTGGAGATTTTATCCTAACAACTAGTTTTGAAGTATAACATTTTTGCCTTTGGTTTCACAAGTGACCGTTATTATTCATTTCCAACCATCCATATTTGGGTTATGACTAGTGATGGTCTTGAAGGAATCATCATTGATCAATAGTGATTGACGTCAGTCTCTATGTTTTTAAAAAAACACAAACCTAAGAGCATGTTTTTCAAAAGTGCTTGTCTCATTTCAAATTGTGCTTCAAAGCTAAATAAGACTCTAATTTTTCTTACAAGACCTATGAGGAAAAGTGTTTATTTGAGCATAATTAACTCCTTTTCATATTTCCTTTTAGTGTTTTAAAATGAATTAAGAACCTTCCCTTTGGTTTTTAAAAGGAATAAGATGGCTTATTTGATTGTTTAAGTTGATGTTTTTCAAAGTTTTTTCAAACTAAAGCTAAGGGGATAAAAACACCACCAAACACTTCAATTTTAGCGATTAAAACCAAAATCACTTCAAAGTTGCTATATTTTTTCAAAAAATGTGTTTATTTTATGAAAATCATCTCTTCATTGATTAGATTATTTGAGCAAAAATAATTGCATGTGTATGTTCTCCCCTATCCCCTATATGGAACTCCAGTGATCAAAAGCACCTTTTGATTACAATTTTTCCTTTATCTAAGGCATATAAATACAATTTTATAGGCTCCCCCAAAACACATATGGTTTGGGTGATCTAAAAATAACCCTAAATCCTTTTTACTTAGATTTTGTTTCATAAAAATTGGTTTGTGAGGGGGATGTCATTACCTCCTATGAGTTTATAGGGAAGATTTGACCTGGGGATTCATCTCCTGGAATTATCTTCAACCCCTCTCCATAGGGGGGAGGGGGTGGTATAAAAATTGGGATCACCCCACTAATATGGTGGTTTGAGAAGTTAAACCATCTATGTTAGTGGCAAGTTAGCCTAGAATGTATGATCATTTAGGACATCACACTGAATTAAGCAATTGATAGATGTAATGGTTGTGAAAAGGACTAGATCTTTCCACAACAAGTTGATTGATGTGGATCCAATTGACATGTTTCATCCTTATTCTAGCCACACTTGGGACCTTATATATGGTCATAAACTATAAGTTTTAGAAATCCCCACTTATTCATAGAGTATTATTGATTTGGGGTGTACCCAAAAGTCCATGTCACCATATTGTCACTTGGAATAAGTAAGTGGGATGTAAAATACCTTACTAATTAATTCACTTTTAATTTGGATGAACAATTTATTTCCTTCCAAGTGTACACATATATATGGACTTCAACAATACAAATCAAACCTCATCAATTTAGGGATTTGGATGATTAATTATTTATAATTTATCATTTGGTCTTAGATTACTTAGTCCTTGATTGGAGTCAAAAATTTCTTGTAAACAAACATTAAAACCAAAACACATTGTCCACCAATTTCTTGAACAAGGAGATGTTATGTTGTTTAAGTAAAGATCAGTCTTTTCCTTATTTAAATTTGTAATTTTAAGAATTATGTCATATCATATAATTGGCATAGTTATGCTACCCATTTGAGTCTAAACCAATTCCAAAATTATCTTTAAAGTCATTCATTGATAGTTTAAATTTGAAATTTCATCTTTCTAAGTTCATAAGGTTAATGTGTTAATTGGGATTTCCTTGTACACTTAACTTGAGGGAACTTGGGTTTAATCTCCCATTTGTATTAAAATTTGTTTATGGATTCATCATCTCTATCATCATTGTGAACCCAGATCTTCAAGTGTATTGATCACACTCTAGGTTCTAAAACATATTTTATACTACCATTCCTATTACCATGTGCTAGTTTTGTTCTTCACATTTTGCTCTCATTTTATACTTAGGAATTCTTGCCTATTTACACATCTTGAGTTTATTGGTTCATATTGTCTCCTTCCTAATCTGAAGGTTTGTTATCTAGTTTCCTAGTATAAACTCATCGAATTTGAACTAGATTCTATAGTATTGACATATCTCTAAATATAGGCTTTGGTATACTAGTTTACACTTTAGATTATTGAGTTATCATACCCCATTCCAATTCATATGATTTAAAATTTACCCAAGGTTGAGTAAATTTTTGAACATAATTCTTCTAATTCTATGTGGTATTATGCCACCCTCCCTATTATAGTCTCTTTGGCACCTAGTCACCTTATTTAGAAAACATCAAAACACATACCTTATTCAAACATTTTTAAAACACTTCCAAATCTAGTCAAATGTAGAAAGTAACATTTTTTAGGCATGACTCAAAGGTAAAATCATAATGGGGTCCCTTATATCCCTATCTATGAGGAAGATAATCATTATTATGGTCAAGATAATTCAGTGGTCTTTGAGGACATTCCAAAAATAGTAGGATCTAAGGAAGATTATGTAGAATATCAACCCCAAGAAGACAAATATGAAGCCATTCTAAGGTTGATAGAATCTGGTGCTATAATACCCTCAAATTTTCCTATGGAATAATTTCATACTATAGTTAGATAAGGATAAAAATAATGAGAACAAGTTTTCACAAACATTGCACAAGCAAACATACCTTCTTCTAGCAAAGGCAAGAAAATACTTATAAAGTCAAAACCAAATGATCAAGATATTATTAAAAATATTAAGAAAATAAGTTATTTATATGAAGACCAACTTATCATGGACTTAATATAATATTTAGTTGCTATGTCAATCTATAATGATGCTTCTAAGGAGAAATTAAATGTAGTTGAACCAATGTAAAATCTAGTTGAGAACACAACCATGATAGATCAAGATGTCTCAATAGAATAACTCAAATCCTATGAGGTTCCACAACCTACTCCACTAGACATAGAGCACACATTTTTCAATCACTAAGAACCTCTTGTTCCTTTACAAAGTCAAAGACCCAAAGATTCAGTATGTATTGAAGAAATCATATAAAACAATTTGGCTAGTTCATCTCAACCAACACGTACAATGGTGAACAAACAAAAAACTCACCAAAATCAATGAAACATAGTTAATTCAAGGCAATATATTCTTAGGAATTGACCACTTATCTACTTGACTCAAAGAGTAAAACAAAACCAAGTCAAGGATTGTAGGGTGTATATACCTACCAAATCCATGCAACAACAAGGGTACATTCCACCCTAAAAGTAATAATAGGGTCACATTCCACCCCAATAGTAGTAACAAGGGCACATTCCACCCAAATATAATTATGTTTCACTCACAAATCTACAAAATATGCAAGAGTGAAATTCCATGAAAGATATTATGTCACATTTTGAGACTAGAAATTAGGATTAAAAATATAAATTCATTAAGATATGTCCATATCCATTTGATTTTATCTATTCTCCAAGTCCCATTTTTACCTCATTTTAAGTCACCCAAATTTGACAAATACAAAGGAAAGGTTGACCCACATGAACATGTCTAGGCATATTTCATATTATGCCAAGAGGTTGCTTACGATAAAATGTTCTTACTTCAATTGTTTCTATGAAGTTTAGTAAGGAAAGCTTTATATTGGCAACTCAAGTTACCCAAAGGATCAGTTGTGGATTGGAATGACTTATCTAAAAAGTTTATCAACCATTTTTCATACAACATTGAGCATGAATTGACTATTTTTGTCTTGTAAAAATCCAAATAACATGATGGAGAAAGCTTCAAAACATACCTAAAAAGGTGGAGAGCATTAGTTGGTCATTTTCAACATAACTTGTAAGACAAATAGTTGATAAACATGTTTTCATAGAACCTACACCATAAGGTGGTGCACAATCTATGGCCTTCTTACACAAACACTTTCAAAGAGATCATAAATAAGGGTATATATATTGAGAATGATCTTATTGATAAAGTCTTTATCAATATTTTCACACAAGGTCAAACATTAAATTAGACCCCATCTTCTAGTAAAATAGTTGTGTAATAAAAACCTAATAGTTTTAACAAGAACAAGAACATGGTTAGAAGTAGTGTGACTAAAACAAGACACATACAAATGGTGCAATCCCCACCAACCCAAAATGTATAATTTGTTCCACTAAATCCACCACCCAATTTATAAAGACAACCTCCATGGAGGACATTTCACAATCCATACAAAGTCTTTATAAAATTGGGAGAACTTGTTGAGATAGTATTTCAAAAGATCATAGTAGTTAACCTGATTATATGGCCAGTACCAAGGCTGTTTCCTAAATATCAAACAAAACTAGATTGGTACAAGGAGAATGAATGGTGAAATTTCTATCATGTTATTTACCATGATTCATTTTGATGCATCTAATTATGGAACCTTTTCTAAGATTTAATTGAGAGTAATAAATTCAAGATCAAATTGACCCCACAAAGCACTAATTAGGATATGGAAATCTACCAAGATCGATTTCCTCAACACAATCGACCACCACCAAGGAACAACTAGAAGAACCAAGGATATAATCAGAGGTAGAATTAAAACCAAAATTAGGGTCAAAATCATAATCATCATGATCTTAATTAGGATCATAATACCCACGCTAATAACTTGGGTTAAAATATCATGCCTTATGACTATAAAAACACCATGTGATGCATTTTTGTAACCCACATTACCACCATTACTTTAAAATATAATGAACCATCTCATGCTCCTTGTATTATAAGACATATTATTATAGGGCCAACACCCTCTCCACCTAATAATACTATGCCAAATTCACATAATTTTGTTACAACTCTATTTACATGGGTTGCTATTTTTGGGAAACACACTTATTATAATTACAATGTCTCCTCATCAACTCAAAATTGAAATAATGTAACTAGATGCCCATAAGTCACCCTCTAAGGCCCCTCACCTTCATCTTCTGATTATACTAGCTTCTTGCCACCTCTAGGTTGCATAGTCATAAATAGATTCTTGTGAGTTAATTTTTAGGGCTCTATTCCCTATTCTTCCATAGAACCTAATGTGAACATTGATCCTTTGGTTCTAAAGCCTAATCCTATGATAAACAAATCTAAGCCATATTTTCCTAATATTTATAAAACTTAATCTATCAGACCAACTAGGCAAAACCCCTACATGAATTTCCATTTTGGATCTCTTGCATACATCTAAAGTCCATAGAGCTATTCTAAATAGCTTGTTCTTGAACATTTCCAAACACTAGTTGGACACTTATCTTTGTTTTTTCATCTTACATTTGATCAAAAAGATATATCCACCCTAGGTTTGATACATAACAACCCATTTTATATTGAATTAATTATTAAAATCCATAAGATCAAGTGGGTTATTATAGATAATGGTTCAAGGCTAAACATCATTTCCTTTAAATTGGTACAAATATTGGGCTACATTGTAAAGGACATCTAGCTAGAGAAAATCACAATAAAGGCTTATAACAATGAAAAGAGGGAGTCTTCTGGTACTATTTGGTTATCAATCATTATTCAGTCTATTTTCCACCACACATTGCTTTATATTATGGAAATTGAATTATCTTATAACATATTTCTTGTTCATCCTTAGATCTATAAAATATAGGTCATTCCATCCATATTGTACCAATGCCTTAAGTTTCCCCATAATGGGATTGAGGTTACTATTCTTACCGATCAATAGCCTTATCAATACTGAAAGCATATTGAGGATGAGTATTGTAATTATAACTATTTTCTTGGTTTTGAATTAATTACAAATAATAATAAAGAGATATTTTCACATCCACCTACATCTAATTATATCAACCCTATTAATCATATGTCTAATTTTTCTTATCCATTTCCCACAACTCTTGAAAAATAGGTTGTTATTGAAGATGTGGGCATTTTTACATACAGTATAAAGGATGCCATTTATGTTGCAACATTGCCAAAGTATCCAAAAAAAATGGTAAACCCAAACTATCCAAGAGCCTAAATAGACCAACCTTGATCTAGAAAATAAATAAAGAGTATTGAAAACCACCTATGTTATTTATACCTAGTACTTCACTAAAGAAAGATTGAGAGCCTTTTAGAGAAAGAGATTGGTTATATTCTAAAGTCCTTACTGATTGATTTTAGAATCAAAATTATTATATCCATAATTAGATCATGGACCATATTGATTATCAAGTAGCCTTAGCCCATGAGCCCTAAGAATCTTATAACCATTATCAACTGGCATACCCAATTTAAATCATGGTCTCAGATTTATACCACCTAGGGGTGACCTCATGACTTTTAATAGTGATTATTCTAAATCAATTAGTGAATAAACTCCTGATAGCAACATAAAATACCATTATATCCTTTTTAATGAGCTCATTAAATTGGATTTATTTGACCAAAATGCTATCATGACCATCACACCTATTTATCCTATTTTAGTTTACCATCTTGAAGCAAGAACCTATTTCACTATTGGAGCTTCCCTTACTAAAGTAGGGACTCATTGTTCCCTATGAATTTTTCATTCTAAACTCATTGATTAGGACCAACTAAATTCAATCATATGCCTTGATGAGTTTCACAATGAAGAATTAGTTATAGAATACATGGGCCTAAGATATGGATTATCCATGGGTGATCATAAATAAGGATTTGATTTTTCATTGGATCCTTCAGCCTACTTTGGAGAATAAGAACACTTTCTTGGTCATAAAAAAGATAAAAAGTAGATATCTTCAGGTGAAAACCTATTTGAGGTACTCATTGATCAGGGAAAAATTAAAGAAAAAGACAAGCCCTTGAGTGAAAACTTATTTTAGGTGCTCTTGGGTAGGAAAATTTGCTCATCTCCTCAGAATGTAAAAAGTCCATCAAGGCCCAACTCTATATCCAATACAAAAATCTCTTCAAAATAAAAACAACCATTTGATTTTCTCACTCTTGATTTTCATAAGGTTTTTTCTACTTAGACATTACCTTACAATGTGGATTCAAATTCATCACATTATCTATAGCTCTAAGAGGAAAATTCATAAACTATAACAGAAGAGGATGATCACAATCATATCTTGACTAATATTATTGAAGATGGATCCACACTGCTTATAGAGAACAAAGGTGAAGTAAACTTAGGAACATATGATGATTCCAAAAAATTTTCTCTTGGAGCTTCCTTTACTGAAGTAAAACATGAACACATTATATCTATTTTAATGGATTTCAGAGATATTTTTTCATGGGCATATTTAGACATGCCAAGATTAGATCCACACTTGGTATTACATCACCTTATTATTCATCTAAATGCCAAACCAGTTAATAAAAATTTGAGAAAGATGTATCCATGCATTTCCCTCTTGGTAAAATCTAAATTAGAGAAATTATTGGGAGTAGGCTTCAACAAACCACTAGACTATTCCAAATGGATATCTAACATAGTTTCAATCAGCAAGAAGCCATAGGGCATAAATATTTTTACAAATATTAGAGACATCAACAAAGTGTGCCCTAAAAATGATTTTCCTCTACCCAACATCAAAATGATCATCAATTATACTATTGGGTATGAGATGTTGTCCCTCATAGATGGATTTTCTTGTTACAATCAGATCAAGATAGCCCAAGAATATCAACATAAGACTGCACTCACCACTTCTTGGAGAAAATTTTGTTACCAAATCATGCCATTTGTCTTGAATAATGTTGGAGCCACATATCAGTGTGCCATGATTGTCATCTTACATGACATCATGTATGATATTGTTGAGGACTATGTTGATGACATACTAGCAAAAGCAAGAACACATGGACATCCTAATATTCTACAAAGAATCTTTGAGAGGTTTCATGAATATAAATTATGCCTAAATCCTAAGAAGTGTGTCTTTAGATTTACTTCAAAGAAATTTCTAGGTTTCACTATATCACAAGGAGGGATAAAAGTCAACCCTACTAATGTTAAGGCCATTGTTGAAATGCCTCCACCTTTAAATCTTAAACAAATTTGAAGCCTATAAGGAAAGATTCAGTCAATCCACATGTTTATTTCTCAACCAATAGAAAAGTGCCACCCATTTCCCCATATTTTAAAGAAAAGGGTAATGTTTCAATAAGATGAAGACTGTCAATTAGCATTTGTGAAGATCAAGACAAATTTGGCTAACCCACCAATTTTAAGACTGCAAACACCTAGAAAACCACTACTTATTTACATATCAACAAATGAGAATGCATTGGGGGCACTTTTGGCCCAACATGATGATCAAGGTAAATAACATGCATTTTATTATTTAAGCCACACATTAGTGGCTTATGAACATAATTATATGTCTATTGAGAAGGCATGTTTAGATATGGTGTTTTCTTCCCAAAAATTAAGCCATTATATTTTTAATAAAAAAACTATTGTCATCACCAAGGTGGATCCTCTCAATTTTTTATTATCCAACATATCTCTCACATGATGTATAGCTAAATGGGTCATGTTCCTAAGAAAATTTTATGTTGAGTATTAGAATTATAAAGCTATCAAGGGGTAGGTTATTATTGATCAACTTATAAAGGCCCCTATTATAGACACTCAACCACTCAGATTAAAAAATTTAGATGATTTTATAATGATAGTGGAAGAATTTCATCATGAACCTGAGTAGTAGAATATTTATTTTGATAGTTCCTTCACTTATCATGGATTTGGATCTAGCATATTATTTATTACACCTTAAGGGAATTTGATTCCCAAAGCATTTTACATTAATTTTCATTATACGAACAATATGGTTGGGTATGAGGTACTTATTTGAAGAATGTATCTTGCCATTTAGTGGGATATTCATCACTTAATGGTTTATGGTGATTCCCAATTGATCATCAATCAGACCACTGATCAATATAAAACTAGATATGACAAGCTTGTTTCTTACAAATAAACCATAGATAATCTCAAGGTTTATTTCAAATATTTATAGTTTGAAAAAGTACCAAGGGCCAACAATAAATTTACCAATGCAATGGTAATAATATGGTCAATGATATAGATTGATGGTAGAACTAAATATTATCAATTTTTTATTAACACATATTATGCTAAATTCAAAAAGGGTATGCACCTTTGTTAGTCCCAATCCCCCACCTAAACTGTATTGGTATTAATCCTTTTATAATTACTTCCATGATCATGTTTTTCTACCTAAACTATCCAATAACCAACATAAACTATTCCATCACCATCTAGCTTGTTATACCCTTCTTAGAAGCATGTTTTATCAAAAAGGCTATGATGGAATGTTAATTCATTATTTATCTTTAGGATAATCTAAGCTAGTACTAAAGGAGGTGTTAGTACCCAAAATTGCATTGCAGCAATTGGCCCCTTATCAAAAATCAATGTCTAAGTCATTAGCCCATCTTTTATTTCAAAGTGTTCTTTTCAAAAGGTCAAGTTCATGTTTAAGAGGCTAGGTGATTTAACTTGGTCTTTAATTAGTGGATTTTCTTCAAACACTTTACATCAAGTCTTTCCTTGTGTTAATTTGGTCTATTATTGGTACAGGTCCTTAAAGTCTTTTGTAAAAAAGGTGTTTGCACAAATTTTTTGAATGCCATATTCTTTCAAGATTTTTGTCCACACAAAAAGCCTAAAGAGCTATTTCCTTTATTACAGGTCATATTTTTTAGACCTTTTATCCATGGAAAAAATTATGAAGGTCACTTGTCCTTCAGGCATTTTTCCTTCATAAAAATCCTAAAATAATTATATGGACTTGTTCATTTTTGTCAAAGTGTCTACAAAAAGTCAGAAGAGTCATTTCCTTTAGGAATTTTTCCCTTGAAATTTTTTTGAAGGACACTTGTAGAAGGGTCATTTTGCCTTTGTAAATTTTTTTAAAGGATCATTTCCTTCAAGCATTTTTCCCTTACAAAATTTTTAAAGGACACTTGTAGAAGGGTCATTTTGCCTTTGAATTTTTTTCGAAGGGTCATTTCCTTCAGGCATTTTTCCCTAGAAAAATTCCCAAAGGACACTTTTATAAAGTTTAAAGGATAATTCTAGAGGGTGAAGGACACTTTAAATAAGTCTTAAGGGATATTTCAAGAGATCTAAAGGGTCATTCCAAAAGGCTGAAGGGCAATTGTATAAGGAAAGCACCCTTGACAAAAATTTTGAAGGGTATGTTCAAAGGACCTAAAGGGTACTTTTATAAAATTTGATATGGAGTAGATGTCTTATTTCTTTTGGGAATTTTTAATAAGAAAAAAGTATGAAAGAATTGCTTTTATTTGGGAAAAGTACCAAGTTCAATTTTTGTGAGGAAATTATTTTAGACAAAATATTCAAAATAATCCTGACAAAGATAGAAGAAGATAGGTCTCATTTCCTTCGACAAAAGTGCAAAAGACCATTTTATTTGGGGAAATTGTTTCAAACAAAATTTATAAAATAATTATTTCGATAAAGGTGAGTCTTTAGGAAGATTACAAATCTCAATTTTTATGGGTAAATTATTTTAGACAAAATGTCTGAAACAATTATCTTGATGAAGATAAAAGGCCAAAGACTCAATTCTTTCAAGGAAAGTGTGAAGTCAAATCCTTCAAGGAAATTGTCTTAGACATTTTGTTTTAAATAATTATCCCAATAGATTACCCAAAATAATTATTGTGGGATAATTGTGTTGAATAAAAATCCTAAAGTAAAACTACCAAAGAAAATAAGAATGCCTAAAGACAAAGATTCAAACAAATTACCTCAAAACAAAGTCCCCAAAGAATTATTTATGCATTAGAGGTATGATGGTCTCATGGATGTCTTTTGACAAGCATGAAAATGTCAAATTTAAGTTATAAGGACTATTCATTGAGAATCAAATGTTCAAAGATGATTGTTTGAGTGTCAATTTTAGACCCTGTGAAGTAGTTGTTTATTTTCAAATAGAGGCAAATCCAACAACATGTGTTTACATGGAGTGAGATGATTTGATGATGTGTAATCAAAGTTGAATAGTTTAATAGGACTTGAGATAAAGTGAGACACTTCCATGTGGAATGTGGGCACTTAAAGTAGTAGAAACTATCTGCAAGGTACATAGGAAGCCTACAAAGTTGCCAAGTGGAATATCCTCAGGGTCAAGTAAAAGGAAGTATCCAATAATGCTCCATCCCTCAGATCATGATCTAATAGACCATGTTTAATCATCCCAACTAGATATGAAGGTTCATATCCAAGTTTGAAAAGTTAGGGATCCCATATTAAAATGCATAAATTCCAAGTGGTATAGTTGCATGACATGAATTAGAACTCAAGCATCTCACACAATATCTATAGCTCACATTTACTCGGGCAATGAGTTGAAGAATAGAAGGAGGTCCATGAGGTTTTCTATAGAAAATATTTCCAATCATAATTAGAGATAATTTTATGTTTTATATCACAACTTGATCATTTATGTGCCATCATTGTAAAGCTAAGTTGTTCCATGGTGTGCACTAAGGAAAAAGTAGTTGTCTAGGAGATTCCAACTATGCAAAAAAGTGGTTAAAATCTTCTCCAGGTGATTATGAATAAGGATAAAGTATGTTTGGATCCTAAAATTATTTTATCCCTCTAGTTGTGTGAGTGAGTGGTCAAGATTATCTCCAGGTAGTTATGAATCTCCATCATTCATTGTAGAGGTAGTTTGAGCAATGATTCTTTTCTTAAAAAAGGATGAAGATCTTTGGCATGGCATGGAATATTTTTCTAGTTAGAAGTATCTTGGTAAAATTGAAAGCTTGTTCTATAATTTTTCAAGTTGTGACCCATAGTTTCAGATTTAAAAATGTATAAATAGAAGGCTTGTCTTATATTTTATAGGTTGGTTGGCCATTGTGTTGTTCATATTGTTGGTCCATGTATTCCTTAGAATAAGCTCATCCACATTTAGTGATTACTATAATGTGTGTTTTTATATCTCTTTCTAAGGTGGTTGTAGTTATACAACTATTAGCACAATTTGAGAGCATGTCTTTATGACTCCCCTATCCAACATGGATGAAATCCACCATGATTGTCCCCATCACATCATTTTGAAACATTGGTGTATGTAATATTTTTCTTTTAGGTTAATTAAAATGCATGTGGTTCTCTACTATTTTTATATGGATGAAATGCAGTAATATGTTTTACAAATGTTGTTGATAGGACATCTCATTCCCTACTCATTATTGCTTATCATCTTAGGCTTAGAACTAGATTTTAAATCCATTTTTATGTTTTATTTGGAAATATGTTTCTAAATAACTTATTAGGTAACCCTAGGTTTATGGATTCAATGAAATAATGGAAACCACTCTTGGTAGTTTCATTAGACTACATGTAAATTTTATGCATCTTTGTCATAAATGATGTCATGAATGATTGAAATAATCCCTACTAATTGAAGACCTCCATCACACCACCCTCCCATTTTTTAATAAATAACTAACTACCCTACCCTATCCTACCCTAAATATATCATGATATTTGAATATCTTAAGTGTTATTTACTTGTAGATGCATAAAAATTATATATTCAAAATATGTCTACATTTTCGTGCTTTAAATCCCAGTATTATAATCTTTGTATTCAACCCCTATATTATTGAAGATTATTTTGAATGAAGGTTGTAAGCACCTTAATATCTATCTTTAGTAGCTTGTGTCTTACCTATAACATTTGATCATTCTATGTGATAACCCTTCCTAGGTAGATTGAGTGAGTTTGGTTATGTTCTAGTTAGATTTATGTCCTTATATGCCAATAATCCCCATGTAGATTGAATTAAAAAATATCTCCATGTAATAAATATACCCCATAGGTCCTCTTACCTTAGTTCAAGTAGATCTATAAATAGCAGGGAGCTGACCATACCCTCTATAGGTGCCTCTTAGTCATTTTGACTAGTCTGGTACATTCTTGATGCCAAACCCTCTACCGAATACAAAGACATACTAGCTAGTTTCTCATAATTATTTGCCATTTTATCCAAGTGTGTAAATCCAAATTAGAGGGGAGTACAACTAAGAACCAACACTCTTCTAGCACCTTTATCAGGGAAAGAAAATGCACCTGTGGCACTTGTGTTGCTAATGACTCTTACATAGAGCTAGAGCTAAAGTTATAAGTAATTTATATTATTAAGTTCTTTTACATTATTTTTATTATAGTGGGACTATATTGGATGTCAACACTACATCACTCCTTTGGGGATGTGCTAGAAACTTTTGAGATTTGATAATTGGCATCTATTGAGTTTGTTGCAAAGAGTTGTGGATTTATCATGTTTTGAGGAGGTTTCTCCTTGGTAAACGTGAATATAAAAATTTCATTATCTTTGATTTCATATATCATCACTAACTTCAATAAGATATGGTTTTAGTATGTATCACTTCAATTTTTTAAATGGTTATATTTTAGAACTTTGCTTCTAGTGACAACTCCAAAAGATAATCTAGTTTCAAAGAAAAATTAGTGCCCATCTTTAATATCTTCATCTTTGAGGGTTCTCTTGCTTGTGAAGTTGAAAGGACTAAGGTCATCCTTCAAGGGTGACTCATATAATAAATTTGTCTTGCCCTTAAGTGTTCATCTAAGAAGAATGAGACAATTTTGGAGGTTTGTTGAAGAACCAAGTGTAGCTACTAATAATTACTTGGTCTATCAAGATTTTGGTAATCCTAAGCTTCTATTTGATAAAGTTACTATTGATAAATATTATCATAATTCTTATAATCATATCTCTTATAGTGTTTCAAAACTTTATAGCCCCATTTACTATCTAGTTTCTTCTCAACCACCTAAATCCCCTCCTAAGTTTAACCCAACAATTTCACCTCATTCACTCCGTCACATCCCTTTGACATTTATTCTTGAACCTATTATTGAATCAATAATTAGGCATTTGGATTAAAATGAGAATGAGCATCCTACATTTAGAATTCCCATATTTATACCTATAAATTCTAATGACATGGAAGGTTATCCTAATGAAGTCCCAAATGAAGTAAGGAAATGCCTTCAAATATTCCAAAGGAATAATTTGGTTAGTGGTGATCAACATTTGAGGGATTTTCTCAATATAATTGAAGATTATGAGGTTGAACATGAGGATGTGTGAATTAAGTTATTTGTGCACACACTAGAGTAAGATGCTCATGAATGGTTCAAGTCCCTTCCCCATAGATGCATTGATTAATGGGAAGAGATGTTGAATGTTTTTAGAATTTAGTATGGTGATAGAATTGATCTCAAGTTTCTTTTGGCTGAATTTGAAAAAAAAAAAATCCTAACAAGTATGTGCAAGACTTCAACATAAGGTTGAATAAGACTATGATGAGGCTACCTAAAAATATTAGGCCTAGTGAGATAGTGTGCTTTATCAAATACTATAATTCATTTGACAAGATGGATACATATTACTTGAGGGATAAGGCTCCCATGAACCTGAGGTTGGCATTCACTATGTCCATTCAAATTGAAATTAATATAAAGGTTGTGGGTATACTCTTGAACAAGTAGATTGATGTGAAGATGGTTAATCCAGAAGGTAAATAGTCCAAAGAACCCAATCTTGAGGAAAGTGTTAGGACTTTGGACTCCACTATCGAAGAGATGTCCTACAAGTTAGCTAGAGTTGAGAAGGGGCTACCTCATAGGCTTGCACATGATGTTGGAAGTTAGAATAGAGAGGATATAAAGGAAGTTCCTAAACCATTACATACCAATGTAAATGTTGTGAATTATTATTTAGACATTGATTGGCATGACAAGTGATTTCTTCCACATCCCCCATGTGATATAGCTAAATGTAATGATGGAGATGCAGATGATCCTGAGTTTGCATTTGATGATGATGATGATATTTTGATGTTTGATTATTAAGACTCCTAAGATAAGTTTTCTACCTCTATGGAAATTATGAATGCTACTACTATAGAATATTTTTGGAGTGTAGTCAATAAGGTGTGTGTCCTAACATATGATTTTGATTGTGATGATATTATAACACAAGGATATGAGTTAACCAACCATGATGCAATTGAAAATCTAGAATGTGATTTGAAATAATTAATGGACATAGGTGTAGAATTGGTTGACTCCATTAAGAATGTGGACATTATTGAACAACTAGATGTTCTTGATGTTGGGTTTGACATTAAAGATGCCATTTAGAAGATGTCATTTGATGAATATGGGGTTATATTCTATGTCCCTAAAGATGAAAATTTATAGACCCATTTCAAGTAGTAATTTGAGTGCACAATTGACATTGTTGATCCTGATGAACTCTTGCTTGGTATTCACATGATTATAGATGAAAAGCATGTTTATTTCAAAATAATTAAAGGATTACCAAAATTTGTTAGATTGGTCTTATACTGACTTGAGACCATGCAAAGAGGATTTAATTCAATGTATCATCCTATTATAGCCTAACAATAGTACCTTTAGGCAATTATAGAGATAGTTCTACTTCATCTTGGCCTCCAAGATACTAAAAAAGTTCAAAGGATTAAAGGATGGTAGAAATCTAAAGCCACTGGTTAATGGCAAATATCTGAAGAATTTCCTTGACTGAGTTTGAACAATGTACCATATTGTATAGTGTTTTATTTTTTTGTTCTTCTATTATTTTGTTTCCCCTCTACTTTAGGACTTGTTTGTGTAGTTTCCCTTTTTGTTTTGTTGTGTGTTAAATTTACAAATCCTCTTGATATATATTTATAAGTCTACCATGTTTTGTTGATCCTTCATGGATGTCTACTAAAAATTGATAAGTCTTGACTCTATAGCCTAATGGATTAGCACCTAGTCTTGTCTTTTATGGTTTTTTGCACACCTATAGGGGGTATGCATCCCTAGGTGAGAGCCAATGTTAGTTCCCAAAATTTCACTGAATTAATTGGGCCCTTGTCAAATATAAATGTCTAAGTCATTATCAAAACTTTTATTTCAAAGTATTTTTTTGAAAAGGTCAAGTTCATGTTTAAGAGGCTAGATGTTTTAACTTGGTCTTTACTCAGTGTATTTCCTTTGGAAACTTTGAATTAGGTCTTTCCTTGTGTTAATTTGGTCTATTCTTGGTACAAGTCCTTATATTCTTTTAGAAAAAATGTTCTCACACAAATTTTCCAAAGGCCATATTATTTTGGGATTTTTGTCCACACAAAAATCCCGAAGGGATATTTCCTTTATTGCAGGTCATTTATTTTGGACTTTTTGTCCATGGAAAAAATTATAAAGGAAACTTTCCCTTTGGGCATTTTACCTGGACAAAAAGCCCAAAAGAATTATATGGACTTGTTCATTTTGGCCAAAGTGTCTACAAAAATCTCTAAGGGTCATTTCTTTTAGGCATTTTTCCCTTGAAATTTTTTTGAAGGACACTTGTAGAAGGGTCATTCCTTCGATCATTTTTCCCTTCCAAAATTTTTGAAGGACACTTGTAAAAGGGTAATTTTTCCTTTATAAAATTTTTGAAGGCTCATTTCCTTTAGGGATTTTTCCCTAGCAAAATTCTCGAAGGACACTTTCAGAAAGTCCAAAGGATAAGTTTAGAGGGAGAAGGACACATTAAATAAGTATGAAGGGCACTTTAAAGAGATATAAAGTGACATTACAAAAGGATAAAGGATAATTCTATAAAGTAATTTACCTTAACAAAATTTATGAAGGCTATGTTCAAAGGACCCAAAGGGTGATTTTGGCAAAGTTACTGTGGAGCAAAAGTCCTATTTCTTTTAGGAATTTTTTTTGAGTAAAAAGCTTGAAAGAATTGCTTATCTTTAGGAAAAGTAAATTGTTTGAAACAAAATGTCTAAAATAATTGTCCTGACAAAGATAGAAGAAGTTTTATTTCCTTTGCTAAAAGTGCAAAAGACCATTTTCTTTGATGAAATTATTTTAGATAAAATGTCCAAAATAATTGTTTTGATAAATGTGAATCTTTCGGAAGATTACAAAGCTCAATTTATATGAAGAAATTATTTTAAACAAAATGTTTGAAACAATTGTATTGATGAAGATAAAATGCTGAAGAATTAATTATTTCAAGAAAAGTGTGAAGTAAAATCTTTTAGGGAAATTGTCTCAGACATTTTGTTCAAAAAAATTATCCTGATAGAATGCCCAAAAGAATTATTAAAGGAAAATTGTGCCAAATAAAAATCTAAAAGCAGAAGTGTTGAAATAAATGACAATGCCCAAAGATAAAGATTTAAAAAAAATTCCATGGAACAAAGTTCCTAAAGAAATATTTCTGTATTATAGGTATGATGGTCTCATGAACGTATTTTGATGAGCACATGAATGTAAATTTAAGTTGTAAGGACTAGTTTTTGGGATTAAAATGTTTAAATAAGGTCACATGATCATCAATTTTAGACCCCATGAAGTAACCATTTATTTTCAAATAGAGGTAGACATGATGGCATGTATTTTCATGAAGCAAGATGATTTGATGATGTGTGATCAAAGTGAGACAATTCAATGGGACTTGAGATCAAGTGAGAAAATTTTATATGGAATATTGGAACTCAAATTAGTATCAACTATATGAAAGGTACATAGGAATCCCATGGGTTTACCAAGTGGCATATCTTTAGAGCTAAGTAAAAGGTAGTTTCCAATAATGTTCCACCCCTCA
Source organism: Torreya grandis (assembly GCA_037957365.1). Classification (NCBI taxonomy): domain Eukaryota; kingdom Viridiplantae; phylum Streptophyta; class Pinopsida; order Cupressales; family Taxaceae; genus Torreya; species Torreya grandis. Next base: position 1,784,263 of record JARHVA010001253.1, on the reverse strand, counting down.
AATCATGATCTGATAAAGTGTATTTGCTCATCCTAAATAGATATGATGGTGCATATCTAAGGTTAAAAAACTCAAGGATATTATGGGAAAATGCATAAATGCCAAGTGGCATATCTTCATGTCACAAATTAGAACTTGAGCATCTCACTTAATATATATGGCTCGTGTTTTCTCAAGTAACGAATCAAAGCACAAAAGGAGTTCCATGAGTTATTCTAGATAAAATATTTCCAATCATGATCATGGATAATTTTTTATTTCATATCATAATAGGATCATTCACATTCCATCATTACAAAAACAAGTTGTTCCATGGTGTGCACTAAGGAAAAGGTAGTTGTCTAGGAGATTTCAACTATGAAGACAAGTGGTCAAAAGATTCTCTAGGTGATTCCACATAAAGATAAAGTCTATTTGGCTCCTCAAATGATTTTATCCTCCATCTATATGAGCAAGTGGTCAAGAGTATCTCCAAGTAGTTTCAAATCTCCATCATTCATTATAGAGGTAGTTAGATCAATGTTTCTTTTCTTGAAAATGGATGAAGATCTTAGGTGTGGCATGGAATATTTTTACAACTAGAAGTATCTTGGTGAACTTGAAGACTTTTTATGAAATTTTACAAGTTGTGACCTATAGTTCCAGATTAAAAAATGTATAAATAGAAAGCTTGTCTTTTATTTTAGAGGTTGGTTGGCCATTGTGTTGGTCATAGTGTTGGTTTGTGTCTTCCTTAGTATAATTTATTCCACATTTTGGGATCTCTACTATGTGTGATTTTGTTTCTCTTGATAAGGTGGTTACATCTATAAAACCATTATAAATATCTGAGAGCATGTCTATATGACTCCCCTATCCAACATGGAGTAAATCCACCATGTTTATCCCCATGGCAACATTTTAAAACATTAGTGTAAGATTTTTCTTTCAGGTTAATGAAAATTCATGTGGTTCTCTACTATTTTTCTATGGATGAAATGCAATAATATTTTTTATGAATGTTGTTGATAGGACATAGCATTCCCTACTCATTACTAGTTGTCATCTTTGGCTTAGAGATAGATTATAAATCCCTTTCTACATTTTATTTGGAAATGTGTTACTAAATAACTTGTTAAGGCACCCTAGGTTTATGGATTCAATGGAAGAAGGCAAACCACTCTTGGTAATTTCATTAGCTTGCATGTAATTTTTTTGCATCTTTGTCATAAATGATGTCATGAATGATTGAAATGATCCCTACTAATTTAAGACCTCCGTCATACTACCCTCCCCTTTTTATAAATAACTAGCTATCCAATACTGTCCTACCCTACATATAGCATGCCCTTTGCATATCCTAAGTGTTATTTGCCTATATACGCATAAACATTTTATATTCAACATGTGTCTACATTTTGGTGCTTTGATGTGTAGCGTTACAATATTTTTATTCAACCCCTATGTTGTTGAAGATTCTTTTGAATGAAGGTTACAATCACTTTCATATCTATCTTTTGTAGCTTGTGTCTAGCCTAGACATTTGCTCATTTTATGTGATAGCCCTTCCCAAGTGTATTGAGTGAGTTAAATTATGTTATAGTCAGATTTATGTTCCTCTATGCCAATAATTTCCATGGAGATTGAATTTTATAATCTCTCCATGTAACCAAACTACCCCATAGATCATCTCACATTGGTTCAAGTAGAGCCAAAAATAGTAAGGAGCTGACCATACCCTCTTTAGGTGCCTCTTAGTAATTTTCTCTAGTATGATCCATTCTTGATGCCAATCCCTCCCTCAGCTAAAATGACATAATAATAGGTTTATCATCATTGTTTTCCATTTTCTCCAAGTGTGTAAAGCCAAATTAGAGGGGTATACAATTAGGAACTAATGAGATGTTCATTAAGGAATGTGTGGGGCCTAAACAAATAGTTTAGTCTTATCTAATAAGCTCCTCATAATAGGCTATCATTGGCTAAAGATGGATATAAAGGATTGTAATTATGTGAGGAAGTGTGTTCCTTATCAACAATATGTAAATTTGATACACACACCTTTCTTACCACTATAGCTGATCATAACACCATGGTAATTATTTACTTAGGGCCTCAATATCATCAAGAAAATAAACCCAAAATATTTAGATGGCCATAAACACATTTTAATTACTACTGAGTACTTTACTAAGTGGATTAAGGCCATTCCTTTCACTTATGTTACCAAGAAGCAGATAGACAAATTAATTCATTACCATATCATCTATCGATATGGCATCCCAACATGTGTTATATCCAATAATGGTGGATCCTTTGTAAAAAATATGTTAAATACCTTTGTGAAAACTTTTAAATCAATCATAATAAATCCATGCCATATAAATTGTAAGGTAACAAACAAGCTGAGTCATCAAACAAGTCCATTGTAGCTATTTTAAAGAATATTGTCAATAACACTAGATGTAATTGGCACTTTCAAATCTTTCTTGTCCTTTAGGTTTATCAAAACCCCATAAGAGTCACTCCATACTCCCTTGTTTATGACATAAAATCTATTATCTTTATTGAGATTGATCTGACTTCATTGTGAGTTTCTTTGGAGCATATTAAATATGACAAATCATATAGAGTCTCAAGGTTGAAAGAACTAGAACTTATTGATCATAAGTGTTTAGCTGCCCTAGAAAACTTAGAAGCCTATCATAATATATTGCAAAGAAGCTACAATTACGTTCTCCCTTGATAGTTTGAGATTGGTGATTTGGTCCTGAAAGAGAACCAGAAAAACACAAATGTTGAATACAAGAAAAAATGTAAGTTCCAACCTAATTGGTTAGGACCATATGTTATCATAGTGAACTATGGATTATGATCATATCAATTGGCTAAACCAGATGGTGAAGAACTTCTAGAACCCATTAACATTATACACTTGAAGATGTTCTATGCTTGAATATATTTGAATCATTATCTACAAAACCCCTTACTTGGGGGAAACTTATGCTAAAGTATTTTACCATTTTATCTTAGACCTTCCTCTCATGGACCATATTATTTTGACCTACCGTGGACCATTATTTTAATAACCATATTCTTTTCATGACTCTAGATAGTGGAAACTTTTGACCATTAACACATTGAATAATTTTATCCCATCTTGAACTGTTCTCTTTGAGAACCATATTAATTTTGTACCATCCTTTGGACCCCATTCATTCTGTATCATTCTCTTTGAGAACCACATTATTTATATGTCTTGGTCTATTGTAGCATAAATTTTTTTATCCCTTGACTAGTTATGGTCTTGATTATGAATCATCAACATTAGAACACATTTGATGCCATTTCTACAAAGCAAGTCAGCATGGATAGTATTTTGTAGTCTCTTCTATAGATGAGTGAACATGGATGCCTTTTCAACTTGGGATATTTACCTACTAGATAGTTATAAAGAGATATTTTATTTTGCACTATAATATTATTTGGTTGCTATTTGGTAGTCATTGTTTCCTTATAAGGATCTTTTCTCTTATTGATTTGTGAGCATGTGCCATTATAATTCGCTTAGCTGTTATTAGAGCTACTAGTTAGTTTCATAGGCCAATATTTATATCCATGACTACCATTGTAGCCATATTAGTTTTTATTATAACTTATACTCTTGGATGAACATCTCCTTGATTAATTGGTTCCCACTTGTACATATTTTATCCCCAAAATACCAAACATATTAGAAAATGATCCATAAAAGAATAAAAACATTGTTTATGATTTTGTACATTCTGATTCCCATGCTCTTACTATTTTACAAGTAATCATCACATTCATTTGCCATTTTATAAGACAAATTTGATTTGTATGCTCTCACTATTTTGTGTGCCCATTTCTTCCCTTTTCTCATACAACATTTATCTTGTTTTTTGGTCATCACCTTTTCTTATATGCCACTCCCTAGGAGAAATGCATTTGGCCTAAAGTTCATGTTGGAACATCCATCCATGGAATTATGTAGGTAGTGTCCAATTGTCTTGTAAATCTAGAGTCAACTTGGCCAACCCCTTCCCTTTCTTCTCTTCCCCAATTTTTTTCTCATTGTTTCCTTATTATTTGGAAGCAATTTTGTGTCCTTGTTTTTACTACATAGTTTTAGAAAGTAATACCTCTATTATAGTACATGAACAATTATTTTTAAACTGCACTAACTTGGTTTTTATTTGTGTTTGTTTATTTAAGTTTTTATTGGTGTTTTGTTTTGATTTCTTATCTCTTAATTTATTTCTTCTTTCCTTTGGATGTTTCTTATTTTTTACTTCTTGTCTCACCTTGATATTTTATTTTCCTATTTGGTCTTGCTTCTTTGTTTTCTTTTCCAAGTAAATCTTGATGGTCTATGTGGATCTTGATTATTTATATATTGATATCATGTTATTAAATATTTTTGTTCCTGTTTAAATCTTTATTGTCATATCTTGATTTTAAGTAGGGTTCATTTATGTTTTGTTTTTATCTTTGTCTTGGTTTTTTTGTTTAAATGTAAATAGTTATAACTCTGGTCTTGGTCATTTTTACCATTATCCTTAGTTATAAATATTCACATTTGTACCATCTATATGCAATTAAAATGACATGTCATTATAAGTTCCTCATACTTATGATGCCTAATTTATTTTCATATAGCAAGCACTTTATGCTTTGGATTAAATTATAAACATCAACACAAATCTAATGAACAACTCTCAAGAACACCATGCATATACTAGGCTCAATAAGTTTATCACTCTGACTCTATGCTTAGACATGCATCTCTTAGCATATATCATGAGTCTAATCAAACCTTGGTCATTTTTCATCATCCATCATTTCATTCTCTCCCATATTTTGGATGAAATACATTGGCTTGAGGTTCATTTGGAATATTTAAGTAGTGATTGGATACATGATGTATCTCAGGTCAACTCAGTCATATTCCCTTTTTTTCATCTCTTTCATCACTTTTTGCATTCTCATATGCCTAGTTTTTTTGTGGCTTTTTCATAGACATTCCACCATCACATCTATGTTTACACATGATTAATATATGTAGTAGGTTATATCCTTGAGTTATTTCTTACCAATTTTCCAATGTTTGGGCACCATATTTGACATGGTTCACAAATATAAATTAGCACTATAGGGGCAGGCCATTCTTTATAAATGATCAAGATCAGCCCTACTAGGGTAAAATTGTTTTATCATGATCATATTAGATTTAATAGAGCACATTATTATTTCCTGTAATTAGAAACAAGTTTCTCTTTTTATTCTAATTCTAAGCTCTCCACACTTTTTCCCATGATGGTAATATTTTAGTGTGCAACTTGTGTTAAGATTGAATCAGTTTTGAAGCACGTAGCTTACACCCTAACTTTGGGTCTATTTAAAAGTATGTTGCTTCTATTTTTGGATTTTATCTTTCCCATTCCCCCCATCCTTGGGGCACATTATATTCTAATTATATTTTGATCACTGATGGAATCAATACATACAAACATTAGATCATCTAGATTTAATCTTTTCCATGGGTTAATCTCACTTCTTCTTTATTTTCAAGAGTCCATCCTTTTATTTCATTCCTAGTATGTCCTCTTGAGGGGGAATAATGGATCATTTCTATTTTTTTCTTAACAACTCATTTCTTTGAAAAGATGTTTCTTTACTTAAATGTCTCACTATGCCTTCTCAAATAAGGGGGAAATGTAAACATCTAATTCTTAACAATATTTGTGTTTAAATTGTCAATCTTACTTGAATTTGCTCAAATGCACAAAATAGGCCAAAATCACTAAAAACATGCTAAATGATTCAATCTAGTTGTACACAAGTTTTAATTTAGGATAATGTATCCCTAAATAGGGAAATGCATTTTATGTGATTCCTAACTTTTTAAAAGTCATTTCAAGTCAAAATGATAATTTTGCTTTTTGCTGCCCTAGATCACTCTTTTATTCTAATTAATTAGTACATATCATGTACCTTTGTTATTTTGTGTTGGAAACATCCTAAATGGGATAATGGTCCATACATAATTGACATCGACTTCTAATTCCTCTCAAGTCAAATTATGACCTAGTAATATGACTTTATAACCATTTTGATTAATTATGCACAAATTTATAAATAATTTCACTAAAATTGATTAATCTTACTTAAGTAAATTAAATCAAATTATGATCTTAAGTAAGAATTCTATGGATCAAATTAAATATTTATTTATTGGAAATTGATTCTAAATATCTACATCACCTAATGACATGATCAATGGGGTAGCGTTCATAAGCCATAAATGTAAAAAATATCAGGTTTATGGGCACCCATGCCTAATTAATGCCTCTTCCTCCCAAATATTTATGAGGATATTTATATATTTATTATGAAATATTAGATTAATTCATGGCCACACATCTCAATCTTGAGATGGATGGTTATGGTTGATCCTGACCCATTTGAAAAATCTATAAATGGAAGGGTATAAAAAATAATTTTTAAGATTAAATTATTTAAAATTATAATTCAATATTATCTCCACAATATTTATTTATGTTGATTATTCTATTTTATTTTCAATAGTTTAGTTTCACTTGATAGGCATAGATTTGATTTCTTATCTTGAGCCTAGATTATGCATGATGATCTTGAGATAATAGAGGAGCTTGGAATTCATTGTTGATAAAGATAAGAACACCAAATCAAGGGTATAGACATGATTGGAGCCACTTTTTGATGGTGGAATAATTTTGGAAGGTGATATGAATATGTGTTTTATTTCAAATACTTCTTATTGTCATTTGAAAACCCCATTGAATAGGTTAACATAGATTGTTAGTTATTATGCATTATTTTATGATTTTAATGACCAATGTTTGAACTAATCCTCTTTTTAATCAAACATTACAATAATTACCATAAAAAAATTTATTCCATATTCATCACTTAAACTGATTAGACCAAACAATAGTTTTATTACCATGTAACATTGTAAAACCCAAAACTAGATCATAGTTTTATGAACTTGATCCCAAATTTCATGATGATCATAAATATTGAACACATATTCATCTATGTATATGAATTAAATAAAATTATCATGTATGATGGTTAAATTTGTTATAAAAAAACAAATAGTTATTCTACAAGGATAAAATAACCCACAAAACCATATTAATGGCAAATCTGAATTTACTCTAATTGTTAAGTATAAACACTTATTTATTTACTAAGATATATTGGTTAATCACAATAAATATCATCATGAATTGTATAATCACACCATCAATTAAAAATTCATCCATAATAAAAAATCACATCAAACATTCACACATAGAAATCATATGCCAACTAACAACTATAAATCACACAATTTCTATGTGGTGTGTGATTTGTTCTCAAAAATCTTTATTTATCTTCTATTATAGATATTTCCACCCTCTTCCCTATGATACTCTCCCTAAATAATTCTCATTGAGAGTATAATTTTTCCTATATCCACCTCATGTAGAAGAATGTAGTTAGTCCAAGTTTTAAACAAGATAACTAAAAATACTTAAAATGTAAATACATCAAATCAACTATTGCATGGTAAATCCAACTGTAAATGATATAATCACAATATAATAATTAAAAATTCATATTATTATATTATATTTAGATATATAATGTCATTAAATCATAATTAATCAAAAAATTAATATAATAATAATCTAAAAAAGTAACATGTATCTGAATGTACCAAATAGAATTAAAAAATAACTATTCAATAGTTTACTCAATCTTTTTACCACCAATTTTTTTGTAAAGAGTAGGATGGGATGCAAAAAGTATTTCAATACAATGGTCCTATTACATTTATGATATTTTTACCATATTTATTTACTTTAAATGGTTTAGAGGTAGGTTCAATTTATTTGTTTTCATTGATGTGGATTGTAGTTTTGTTTAGGAAATGATAAAATGTGCATTCTATTTCCTAATGAATAATTTTTTTTAGATTTTGGTAAGATCAATGTAAGTTATTTTAAATTTTTTTCATTCAATTTAAACATTTAATAGTGCCATAATGAAATGTAAATGAAATGAATCAATAAATCAAGATAAACATGCACAAACATACTATATTTGAATTTAATCAACCCTAAACTAAAATATTTATAAAAAATGACAAAAGAGAGTGAAATAAAAAGAAACTATTGTCATGGTGAAGATAAATTTGAAACTCTCAATCAATTAGACTTAAAAAAATCAATCTCTCACTTGATCAACACATGCATAACCATAAATGAATCTGATGCAAGATCCTAAGGGATCCAAATGATGAAAGGAAAGATTAAAATCAGAATTCACATGTGTATATTAAAAATAAAAATATATAAAGTATTATTTAAATTAAAAAAATTATTTTGAAAATCAAAATCAAATCCACAGTCATCCACCAATTATAAATTTTTATAGTGTAACAACCTAGTAGCAATATTAGGGAAAAATTAAACTATGAAAGCATAAATTTGTAGAAAGGAAGTGATTAGTTCAATATCTCTCTTTAGAGGAACAAAAATGCAACCTCTCCAATGTATAAAATGGGTGCATATATAGAAATTAAAAATTTTAAAGGAAGGAATTTTCCCTCTAAAATGTGGTTAAATTTCATTAATGCCTTCACCAACCAGCTCTCCCTCTAATCTTATGCCATCCTCTTATATTATGTACTTTTTGGCCTACAAAAAACAAAAAAATAAGTTAAAATATTATGATTAAAAGATCACTATAAAATTACATAAGGTATATATGAATTTTTTTAAAATGGATTAAGACTTACAAAATTTGAAAAAAAATTGTATGTGCTAAAATGAGTTTTTTAACACTGTAGATGGTTTAGAAAATAGACAACTGAGTGATAAGTTATGTACAAAAAACTAAAACATGGTAAAAATGGCTTCCTAGACCTAATAAAGATTCTAAAAGGTATAAACATGTTAAAATTTGTACATTTTTAAATTCAAGTTTTACTTACCTAATTCAGCTTATAAATCTTGATTAGTAAGACAAGACACTTTGGAGGTCTTCATAGACTTATTGATATTTGCCTTATCTAAGTAATAAAGGTTTTCAGTTTTTGAGGGGGTATATACCTAATTGGGGTATAGACCTATTTAAAAATATGGATAAATGACATTACACTTTTTATTTTAATTAGATTTAAAATACCACATAACACATTACATTGTAACATTGAGGAATCACAAACCTATGCAGAATTTCATACCCACATAACGCCAAAAATTACTTTGAAGGGGATCATATACCTAATCAGGTCTACGGGCCTAGTTAGAATTATAGGTATACAAAACAAATTCCAAGACCAAATAAAATAAAAAATTTACTTAAAAAAGAAAGACACTATTGAGCCATGCCCTCGACCTAATTAGTAGTTGAGTCCCACCTAGTAAAGAAACACCTTGTTCAAGATAAGAAAGACCTAATCAGGATTTAAAAGCCTTACTATAAATATGTTACATTCATTAGCTACCCTAAGACTTAATCATGGTTTAAATATCCAAATATAACTATAAAATGAAAATGACCCCCCTCATACCTAATTAGAGTTTGAAGTCTAAATAGGTGTACAAGACTTATAACAAATCCTAGTTAGATCAATTATAAAATAAAACATGATTATAACTAAACCATGTAAAATTTAACTTGAATAAATAATCAAGGTTTGAAATATTTATTAGGTCTATAGACTGAGATTTTTAAAAATAACATATAATAAACCTAACTAGAGAAAAAACAAGTGTTTCCATGTTTTTTCAAGTGCAATAAGTACATTAAAAACTTGTTTTTTCACCAAGCGTAAAATATGAAACTTATCACATAGGATTGGTCATTGAGATAGGATAAGATTCAAATATTGATATGGCATGAAAACTAAAAATTATCCCCTGGACTAGTTTGAGAGAGTTGATCAAGCTATATTTTTAAATGTAAAGTGGGATGGAAAAATCCACTTTCACATTGTCTTTTAAATGAAGTTTTCTTACACAAAAATGGTCTATATAACCAAGGTGGTTAAAGTACATAGTTTTTCATCCAAATCAAGACAACCCATTAAGACATCTTGAGAATGTTTAGACCAACTAGCCCATGGGTACAAGCAAGAGTAGAGAAAGAGGCAAAAAATGAGGTTCACTAATTCTAGAGGAATTAGGGCATGTTATGCAAGTAATAACAAATTTTAATAGCTCTCTCAAATAAATATATGGGGTAATTTATATTTTATATTCTAAATTAGCCTTTGAATCCTATCCTATCATGTGAGAAAGTTTCATATTTGACACTTGGCATAAAAATAAGTTTTTGACATACTTATTTCACTTGAAAAAACTTATTTTTTTCTTCTACTAGTTCTAATGTAGGTTATTTTCTAATAAATTAGTTTGTAGACATAATTGGAATTTCAATCCTTAATTAGGTATTTAGGCTCAAATTTTTCATGGTCTAGTCCTAATTCATTTTTATTTTCTAGTTTGATTTATTTAGGATTTTTCTAAATCTTGTAGACTTAATCAAAGTTTAAAATTTGATTAGGTCTAGGGGAGGTCATTTTCATTTTATAGTTCTAATCAGGTCTTTGAACTATGATTAGGTCTTGGGTTAGTCTGTGAATGTCCCATAGTTATAAATAGGATTTTAAAGAGTTGATAAAGTATTTTTTAGTCTTAATAAGGTGTCACTTTGTTAGGCAAGACTCAAGTCGTGATTAGGTTAGGGACGTGGCTTAATGGTGTGTTTTATTTTTAAGTGATTTTTTCCATGATTAGGTATTGGATAGGTTTTTATAGCCCCATAATTTTAATAATGACCATAGAACTAACTAGTTATATGTTCCTATTTAAAGTCCTATTAGTAATTTATCTTGTTAAGGCCAAATTACTACCCCTATAATATGAAACTTTCCAAAAATCCAGTCAATAACCTTATGCAACTAATCAAAATGATGAATTATAGATTAAAAGGGTACATTTAGGTCAAAATGGATTTAAAATGGAATATTTTATTCCAAAAGGATTTTTAATTTGTTCAAAAACATTAAGATTTCCCTTTCCTAAAGTTTCAAATCTTGAAAAAGTCATTTAATATGCTTTTTAAGCTTAAAAAGCCCCCAAAACCCCCCACAGATGTCAATTTGACCATTTAAAACATTGAAAAGGTTGAAAAGTTTATATTTTTTCATGTATTGGCATGTATTATTTATAAAATCTTCTATTTCAAGTGGTGAAATCTTGAATTGGCTTTAAAAGGGAAAAATAAGCTAATTTCATTCACTTTTATAAAGAAAAGTACAGATTCATATGGATTCCATACACATACAACATATAATTTTGAATATCAAGGTATTAAAAAAATTTATTAGGAATTATATTTCAATTTAGGGCCATGCATGCCCTAAACCAATCTCATCCTTCTAATTGGATATTTTTCACAAAAAGACATGCCTGTAGGTTTTCTAATGGTACAAACTACTAGGCGAGAGTACATATCTAAATTTTGGGGTGAAAAAAATAGATTAAAGGGATAAATAATGGATAAATTATTTATTAAATTGCCTTATCTAGGCTCATGAACCATCAAGTTGAAGATGTGCCAATTTTTGTAGCCTTGCAACCAGAAAGGCAATCGATTTTCTTCAGTTTCTCTTCACTAGGGCATCATTTCAAGAAGAATACAATTGGTGAAGATTATCAAGGACTCAAAATAACTTATCATGGTTTTATTTAGGTATTTTTACATGTTTAATATTCAAACAAAGGAGCTTTATTAGGATGAGTTCATTTCTACAGTCTATGAGCTTCAAAAGAAGAGTCGTATAGTCAAAAGGAGAGAGGGAAGATTCAAGTTTTCAATAAAGTTTATTTATTGGGGTTCCACCATGTTTCACATGATTTACAATCAGGATTCTTATAAATTATCCAAAATTCATAGAAATAATCCCATCTCCATGCTCTCAAAGTGCCTAAAGAGGCCTAGTTTATAATTTTTAAGGGTTCTTTCCAAATTTTAAGGTTTTTATAGAAAATTAGGTTTCATTTTTGACTCTTTGCCCTCTTTAAATTGCCTCTAAAGTTAGGTATAATTATTATAATATTTTAATGTTTATTTTAATCTCCTTACCTTGGTTTTATCATTCTTCCAAAGGTATTATTTCCTATCTCCATTCCTTTCCCCCATACCACTATCATGCTCTACCATTATCACTGTGTTTTGTCTTTTCACCCTCCTTTCATGAGTTTCATTCATCCTTCATCCCCAACACCCTAAAACCATATAAATTACATGTTTCCATCATAAATAGAGACAAAATATTAATAAATGACCATCAAGTATGATCAAAGAATTTGTAGGCCTATAGAACATCAAACACAACCATGGAAGGGACCTAAAATAGTATGTAATCATTTGTTATGAAGGACATCAATCAAGGAATGATAAGTTAAGATAACCTCATATAATATCCAATGGAAGTGACCTAATCAATCAATCATGAGTAATTAATATCAAATATACCTTTGGGCATTATTTAAGGTCATATACAAACTATTGTCCATACAAGGTGCCATAAAAAGGAAGTTACAACTACCAATCATGCTTAGAATATGTATCAAGAGGTTTTGTTTCACTTTTTAAAGGATATTTTTTGTTTAAGGATGTCATCATAATATTTGAGAGGGAAATTTATTTTTCATACTATGTACTTCATGCAAATGGACCTATAGTGCCTACAATGTACCTACAGGCCTGCAAGTGTATTCACCTAAAGTTGATAGGTGTTTGGTCATCAAGGAGACCTCATGGAAGTTTTCAACATAAGACACTACTAAATCAAGAGTATAAAGTGGAAATTATTACTTCATGAAGTTAAAAAAAAGGGTGAGTTTCATTTCCAAATGCTAGCCTATAGTGCCCTAAGCCAAAACCCTACAGGCCTAATGGTGAAAAACATTGTTCAGTGCATAAGACCATGTGCAGTCATGGGTATTTCAAAGTATTAAAAGGTGCTCATAACTAGTAATTGGCATGATAGACTTCTAAAGGAACATAATAAAAAATCTTAAGTGACTCAAAAGGATATATACCACCCTACAACCACTATCATGATGACCTACAAGATGTATGACAAAGAAGGCTTATTTGATAATCCTAAGGTACTCTCAGTAGTTCAAAGAGGATAATTTGATCAAAGAAACATAAGCGACATTGAGATTATCAATTTCATGAAGAGTATAAAATGGAAAATGAATAATAGGGTTAAAATAAGTTTTATAAGGTAGAAGTGTACCTACAACCACTTGTATAGGTACCTACAATTAGCCCACGATGAGCATCTATAGCCAAGTACTCCAAATGTTAACATAATGAGCTAGGCTAAAGAGATGTCAAGAGGAGATTGACCTCCTTATGGATTTTTGAAACTTAAAAAGAGAAAATAATACCAATAAAAGACTTATAAACCCATTACTACCTATCACCAAGCTCTTTAAGGTCCCAAGCATTGTTCACAGTCTATACAAAATGGCTTACAATTAGGAAAAGCATAGTTATGTGGGTTTTTTCAATGTAATGGTTGTATGAAGGTTTATTGTCAAGGATAGTATATGGTTAGGGTTTACATGATAAATTAGGCTTGTGTAAGGGAAGGTATATACTCAATATAGATATCAAATTTTCTCACCTTTAACCTACTAAAACACTCACCTAAAGCTAAAATCAAGCTACAATCAAGGACATTATGATGAAAATTTGTGGCAAAAGAAGAGTTGGTAAAGTAATAGTGATGTATGGAGGATTATTGTTTCAAAAAAGAAAATAATTATGATTCTTTAAGGTTTTCAAATGATTTATGGGGTTTCCAAACATAAAATCCTATAGGCCTTAAGGAACCCTACATATAGTCACTTAAGGTGATTACAGTCATGTAGAACTGTCAATGACTAGGGAAGATGGTTATTTGGGTTTGAAACCTTAAAAACATGAATTGAAGGAGTTTGATATATTTTTAATGAATATTAAATGACAAGGTATAATGTATTTCAACTTGATGTTGAGTTCATCAAGTTGACCTACAAATAGGAGTAAAATCAAGCTACAGTCAGCCTATTGGGGGTAGCCTTTTTAAAACTCATGCAGATCATGTTTGGGAATTTTAAATGCACATGGTCATGGGGAAACATAAAAATATAAGATATAAATTTAAATGAAAGGATATATAACACCATATATAATTAGTTACCCCAGGAACCATAGCCTATAGCTTTAGGAGATAAGACATGACTAACGCTAATGAGGAGGTTGAGAGCAGGGAGTTTGATGGTAGGGTTTGTATTTAAAGAGTAATTTAATGAGATTTAAAATGTTTCAAACCATTAAAATTTCCTATAGTATCGATTTCAATAGTTTACATCTAAATTATGCACCTACAGTCCTATACAAGTAGATTTCAAGCCTAATAGCCCATGATGGGGTCTTATGTCTAAGTGTCTTATAGCCAAGTATGTTTCAAGGGGTAATTGAATTTATTATATATTTTCAAGGAGTTATAAATTAATAAAGGTTAAAATTAGAGTTTAAATACCTAATATACACTCATACACTTCAAATAAACTTGTACCTACAGGCCATTGTATGAAATATGCACAATTCAAGGCCTAAAAGCTTAGAAACTAGTCAAATTGCTATAAAAGAGATGAGTAGAAAATTTAAATTGATATAAAAAGTTTAAAATAATATATTTATGATGTAATTAACAATAAAAATGCTCAAACCTAATCAATATCCACCTACATTAGTATATACACAGTCATGAGAGGCCTAATTGCCTTACTAGAAGTGTCAAAACATGCTAGAAGGAGGGGTAAAAGATGTTTTCAAGCACTTTGAGAGGAATATTAAGATAATTTAATGTGAATTTGATCTCATAAACATTAATTACCCATGAAATCAGATATAACAACATGAAAACATAGTCAAGTATGCATATAGTCTATGCAAAAGGGGTATTTTTTAGGGAAATTTAAAGATTTTGGCATCTATAGGTGGAGTTTTGGCTTTAAATTTGGTACGTATCATCATAATGAGTTTAGGAATTATAAAAATAGGTTTAAATGCCATTTAAATAGTGAATTTTTTCACTATTTAATCACAGTCATCAGCATGTCTATTTGAGGCCATCATTGGAGTAGGCAATGTTTTGAGGTACCACAAAGGTTTCAAAGTCCAAGTGAAAGTTTTAAACTAATGGGATGATGTTTTTACATCATAATAGGACATTTAAATAGTGTAAAAACTCCAAAATATGTGAAAAACATGCTCATTTAGGCTTTTTAAAATAAACTAACATGTAGGCCAAAAAGACATTTTTAAATTTTCAAGAAAGGAGAGGCATTCAAAGTGTTTTGAAAACATGGTACAGACCCGATAATTATTTTTTTAGGAATTGAGAGGAATGGGAAGATTCATTTCATCTTGGTGAAGAATTTCAATTTTTGTAGTTCTAGTCACCCTTCCAAGCCACCTATTCAGATGCTCATATCTTTCACCACATGAGGAATTTGGCCAAAAAAATTTAGTATGTTTTGGGGACCCATATGAAATTATAATTCATGAATAATTTAGGTTATTTTAGTGTCTATAATTTATGAACAATCTCTGAGAGCATAGGCAAACTAGAATGTAAGCAAAACCCTATAGATAGTTTTCATCTACATGATAACTTTGCATATATTTTACATGGGAAAAAAATATTTTCAATGATATTATGAGGGTATATTTTATACACATAAATGGAAATATTTTTGTATTTTAAGGTATGTAATTCATAAATCATCATTTGGAAGATTTTGCATCAAAACCCTCCCAAACTCTCAAAAAACCAATGTTTCAAAAATTTGATTTTATTATCATCAATTCACAATGGATCAAACTAAAATATATTAAAAAATAAATTAAAATTTTAGAGGATTCCATAAATTCTAATTTTATGTATGGAGATGTACGAATCAGGGCAAAAATTAGGTTTTCTATGGATAAAAACATGGGAAATAAGGTACAAGGTAGTTTACATGAAATCAAATTCATGGTTATGAAAGCCAGAGATTTGTTCTTCATCCTTAAATATTTATTTGGTTATAAATATTCTTGAAAGTATCCCTAATAGCTCAATCAAAATGGCTAGTCTACAGAAAAAGGGAGTAAACTGGGCCTAGTCAACCCTATTGACTGAATGATGAGAGTTTTCTCATCAAAATAAAATATCATGTGATGAAAAAAGTTGTTCTATATATATTATCATTTTTTTTTAAGGTTTCATGATTTTTTATGTATGTTTTATGGATTTTTAAGTGCATAGATAAACTATTAAGCCTAGTTGGGTTAATAGGCTTATTTTATCAATAAAGTAAATGAAGGTTGGCATTGAAATGGCTATTTTCGATTTCAAATGGAGTTTTACATGCCACTTATCTGATAATAAAATATAAAATCATGCATATTTTCAAGCCTTCAAAGTCCCTTTTCATGCAAGGAGGGAGCTTGGTGGAGTAAACTAGCCTTACACTTTAGTTGACTAGTTGGTCAAGATTATACATCTTCCTTTGTTTCCATGCAAAAAGGGACATTAAAACACTTAAAAATTAGTTCAATTGGATTTTTACATAAAATTTTGGTGTTTATTTCATGAAAATAATATTGTATAACTCAATTTGGGCCCACCTTTCCTTATTGTAATGCCAAAAAGAGCTTCATGCAAAGTTTTAGAAGATGAAGACAAGTCTAGGAGATTTTGAATGAATATTATAGTTGAGTTGGAATTTAAATGAAGTAGAGTTGACCTTCTCTTCTCCTTTGTATGACAATATATTATCTATTTCTATTCTATTTTTTATATATGTAGGCTTTCAAGCCATTATTTGGGAGCCATCCTTCTCTTGGCAAGATCAGACTCTGCCAAGATTAAGTTTTGTAACCTTTTTAGATAAATAAATGACTATTTCATATTTCATTATGTTGGTATGGTATATTTATGTTAGTTAATTTTCATATGTGGTAGAGCTTCTTCCTTGTCAAGTCCTGATTCTTACCTATTTCCTAGTTTGTTAGATTATGTAGGTCATATTCAATGTTTGATGTCTTTTGGATAAGCTTATAGTGGATATAAGTGGCTGGTTAGTGGTTTAAATTAGGCCTATTCCATCATTTCCCTTATACTTTCATCACCAGATAAAACCTCTATACGAAATACTAATGCATAGGAGATATTTGGAGTTATAAATTAAGTCTTTACTTATCTAATCATTGTTTTAAGAACTCAAATAGAGTGGATGAACCAAAAATATAGGTGTATCACCAATAGTAAAGTAGGATTTAAATTTTAGTTTCATTCTCTCCCTTTTCATACCAACAATCAGTAGTTTAACAAGTAATTCAAAGTGATACATTAGAGGAGCTAGCCTTATTAAAATCTAGAAGTTTGGTCTAAGTTCAGGTGTCCCACACCTTAGATTGTTCCAATGTTAGTCCAGGTGTGAAGGTTTCAAAGCCAAATCTATCAAGCCTTTAAGTAGGGTGTTATTTAGGTAGCTAACATGTCCTTTCTAGTGTTATTTGAGTATGAAACCCTGCCTAGGTCTATGATCCCTTGATGTTGTAATTTAATGTTTTATGCAAGATTTTAAACCCAATCACAATAAAAAGTGTCATATTGTTTCTTTGTATTTCTAATTAGGGGTGTGGATCTTCTCAAATGCTTAAAACCTTTTTTATTTAGATAATGAATTTATGATTAACTCTATGAAGACATCTAAAGTGCCTCACCTTACTAACATGGATTAGAAACCTGACTAGGTAAGCAAAAATTTAATTTCAAAAAGTGCAAATTTTAAAATGCATGTGCCTCCTATAATCTCAATTAGGTCTAGGAGGCCATTTTTACCCTATTTTAGTTTTTTGTACACAACTTCTTGCTCAGTTATCAATTTTTTGAATCATCTGCAATGTAGGAAAGATCTTTCTAGCCTAAAAATTTTGATTGTTTTTATTTTTTGAATTTTTCCTTATTTTAAAATATGTTCATGTTTTCCTTATGTATGTGTCTAGTGAGATTTTATTGTCAAATTTTAACTTTTTTTTTGTTTTTTTAAGGCTAAAATGTACATAATAGAAGAGGATGGCATAAAATTTGAATGGAGAGATATTTGGTGAAGGAATTAATGTCCTTCAGCCACAATTTAGAGGGAAAAATCCTTCCTTTATAGCTTTTGATTTCTATATGTGATACCATTTTGGATATTGTAGATGTTATATATTTTTCCTTTAATGATATATATTGATACATTCATTTATTTTATGTAATTTTGTGATTTCCTAGTTTGATTTATACCTTGAGTTTATACCCAACCATTATGTACATGAAATTTTTAATTGATGGATCATTATGGATTTGATTGTGATTATTAAAAAAAAATCAATTTATAAAATACTTTGGAGTTTTATTTGTAATTTTCACATGTTAATGGTGGTTGTAACCTTTCCTTTCATCATATAGTTCCCTTAGAAGCTTACATCAGCTCTGTTTATGATTTTTCACATGATGATCAAGCAAGAGATTGATTTTTAGAGTCCACTTAATCGAGAGTTTCAATTTTTTCTTTGTGATAACATGATTTAATTTCATCTTTCCCTCTATTTATATATTTTTTTAAACATTTAGTTTATGGTTTGATCAAATAATATTGTAATATATTTACACATGTTTTTATTGATTGCTTACTTCTTTTCATTTCATTTTTATTATCACATTGTTGAATGTTTAAATGCAATGAAACTATGTTAAAATAATTTTTTTATATTATCAAAATATAAAAAATGTTGATGCATTGGGAAAAAAAATGCATGCTTTATGATTTTGTAAACAAAACTATAATCCACATTGATGACAAAAATAAAACTTGTACCTACATCTAACTCATTTTAAGTAAAAAACTAATGTTAAAATACCAAAACTAGAACAATCCCCTTGTATTATAACATTTCTATGTAAACTAACTAGGTCATCTAGTACATCATGACCCAATAATAATATATCTTGGGGTGACCTTACAGGCCTACTTTTGGGAGAGGCCTGATGGTTAATTGTCCTATCTATGTTGGTGTTTTGAAGGACCCTTTAACAAAGTCATTTTATTTTATAGTGTATTGGTAGGTGGTTATCCCTAGGAATTTACTCTCAATTTACCATAAATATGGTATAGTGTGGCCACAAGAATGGTGAAATCCTCTATGGTCATTTACTTAGTGATCATATTCATTATTTATGACTGGGATCAATATATCTGAGATGCTACAAGTAAAACAATTTCCATAGTTTACCTCCCTATCTTGATTTTTTTTAATATTTAATTAAATTTTAGCTTACTTTTATTATATATTGTATCATCCAGCCTAATACCATCTATGTTATGTGTCAATATATTAGTCAACCCAATAAATTTCTATTTTTCCCAATTTCATTAGTTAGCCTGGTATTGTCTTCAAATTTAATCTAACTACAACCAATTTAACCAATTTAGACCCTATTGTAATGATGAACTAAATACAATAATTTTTATTAGTTACCATTAGTATCACCTTTTTATTAAATTGTATCAACTATCTTGATACAATTTGTATCTAATATTAATTATACCAATTATACCAGCTTGTCTAATATAGTCTTGTGTCCATATCTAAAAACTAATTATATTGGTATGCCTAATAATATCATATTTTTTTATGATCAATATTTTTATGCCACATTATATTTATAATATCATTATCACCATGATGTCATCTCTCAAAAAAATTATTTCATACCTCAACCCATTTAGATTCTACATGGGTTGTTCCTTTATTCCAATCTTTTCCACCATTGAGGACAATTCCTTATGGTGTAGGTTTTCTCAACATCACTCTATATTTAAATAAATTATTATGGTTGAAATAAATAAAAATAAGACTCTATAGGACCCTACCTAGATAAATAATAACCCTAATTAAAACACCATTTATACTCCAAATAATAATAGTGGTCTTAAAAATCTTCCCCCATCTACTATAATAATTTGGGGTAGCTAACACCAACATTAAGAATATTAATCCCAAGACTAAATTTTTTTATATTAAATATTGATTACTAATAAATGTATTCTAGATGCTAAAAATGTACATAATATCAAGATAAAAATCAACAGTGGGACATCCCCCACCCATAATATTAATAGTCAATAATTAAATATAAAAATGGCCCCAAATAGGCAACCCCAAAAAAGAAAATGAATAGTACCAAAGGAAAAAGGTGCCAACCAGGTAGCCAAAAAAAGACAACTAATAGTATCAAGAGATAATAACACCAAGCATGTAGTCAAAAGAGTAACACCAATCACATCATTTTAATGAAAGCAAACACAAGATAAATAAAGGCCATCCCATAGGTGTCAAAATCATAGAACCAAGTTCAATATCCTACTACAAGAAAACCTTCCCCATCACTACTGCCATCCAAACTAGTTGAGGCACATCCCTCTGAGGAGCTACTATCACTAACATTTCTAATCTACTTGTCCTAAGATCAACTTGGCTGGGTAATGATCAAATCTATCCAAAAGTCCTTTCATATTATTCTACCTTACATAATTGAGGATGTCTTACACATCCATATATTTTCCACCTTTGATCAACTTCTCTAGTTTTATAGAGAAGGTAGTTATGTTCTCTTCAATCTATTGTCAGATTTTATCCTACACTCCCTAAGCTAAGATATTTAGATAAGGACTCCATGATGAAGGACCTGCCATTACATTTTCATCCCCTATTTTTGAATAAATGTTCATGTAAAATGGAGTGAAGGCTTCTTTGGCTTCCCTAATTATTTATTTTCCCTGCTCCTTATTACATAAATCCTTAAGAGCACTCTCATTTTCAACCACCTACTAACCAATACCATTATTGTTTGACTGAGTCAGGGTGATCCATTCCTTTACTAGATTATCAACCTAGTTGAAATAGGCATCTTTAATGTAATACCATTAAAAATCATAAATATTTACCTCCACTATTATTGTGTGAGACATAACCTAATATGGATGTGGGCTCAATTGGGGGTATCCTCTTCAGTTGAGAAAATAGTCTGATGTCACCTTAAGTAACCCTATCCTTAGAAAATTTTCAACTGAGTCCTAGGAAATATTCAACTAAAGAAAAATATACAAGGATAAAAAAGTAATAATGACTTCAATTGTTAAGTTAGTTATCACTCTAGCCTTCCTTTGAAATACCTCTAGGTTCCTTTGTTTTCGTAAAAACTAAAGAAATTTAGTAGTGAAAATAAGATATAATTTGTGAAAAAAGGGATTAACTTTAATTTTAGGATAAACATACCCAAAATCTATATTCAACCATCTAAGTTCATATCCAAAAACAAAACTCCAAGCTTTGAGACATTATTTCCATAGTATAATATCATATAGGTAGGAATAAAACACATTATCAATATAATCAACATCACTATAGAAGGCACAAAGAGCATTAGCAATCCCATAATTATGTAAAATAAAACCCATAACCAATTTTTCATATATCACTAACCAACAAAAACAAGACTTCTTGGGTTCAAGACAAGAGGACCAGATTACCACATACTTGAAAGACTAAGCATGCAACGGATCAAGCACAAAATAAATACAATTGAGGGTAAGGTAAGAGCATTAGAAAAGGAAAGTTTATTCTAAAGAATATATTTCAAATACTTGAGCAAAGGTGAGACTTTTTTCCACTTCACACTACCCTAGAACTCATCCTTATCTTCCATAAACACCACATTATTATTCCCTTTGAGAGTTTTTTGGAGCAAAGTGAAAGTTTTACATTCAAAATCAAGATAAAAAACAAATAATGGGGCATCCCCTAGCCATAGTCTTAATAGTAAATAATTCAATATAAAAATGGCCCCAAATAGGTAGCCCCAAAAAATAAAATGAATATTACTAAAGGAAAAAGGTGCCAACTAGGTAGCCAACAAAAGACAACCAATAGTATCAAGAGATAATGAAACCAAATAAGCAGTCAAAAGAGTAACACCAATCACATCAATTCAATGAAATAAAACATAAGATAAATAGAGGCCATCCCATATGTGGAAAAATCATAGAACTAACTCCAAAATATTGCTACAAGAAACACCTTCCCTATCACGGTTGCCATATAAACTAGTTGAGGCACATCCCTCTAAGGAGCTGTTATCACTAACATTTCCAATCTGCTTGTCCTAAGATCAACTTGGTTGGGTAATGATAAACTCTATCCAAAATTACTTTCATATTATTCTACCTTACATAATTAAGGATGCCTTCCACATCCATAGAGCTACCACCTTTGATCAACTTCTCTAGTTTTCCATAGAAGTTTTTTATGTTCTCTTCAATCTATTTCCAAAGTTTATCCTACAGTAAGACATCAAGATAAGGACTCCATGAGGAAGGACCTACCATTACATTTTCATCCCTTATTTTTTAATAAATGTTAACATCAAATGGATTGAATTCTTCCTTATCCTCCCTAATGATGTAGTTTCCCTACTCCTCATTACATAAATCCTTAAGAGCACTCTCATTTTCAACCACCCACTGACCAGTAGCATTATTGTCTGACTCGGTTAGGGTAGTCCATTCCTTTACTAGATTATCAACCTGGTCAAAATAGGCATCTTTAATGTAATCCCATTCAAACTCATAAATATTTACCTCCACTAATATTGTGTGAGACACAACCTAATCTAGATGTGGGCTCAATTGGGGGTATCCTCCTAAGTTGAGCAAATAGTTTGAAGCCACCTTAAGCAACCCTATCCTTAGAAAATTTTCAACCTAGTCCTATGAAATATTCCACTGAATAAAAATATATAAGGATAAAAATGGAAGAATTAATTCATTTTTTAAGTTAGTAAGCACTCTAGCCTTTATTTGAAATACCTCTAGGTTCCTTTGTTTCCATAAAAACTAAAAAAATTCATTAGAGAAAACAAGATAGAATTTGTGAAAAAAGATATGAACTTTAATTTTAGGATAAACATACCCAAAATCTATATTCAAACATCTAAGATCATATCCAAAAACAAAATTCCAAGGTTTGAGACATTATTTCCACAGTATAATAGCATACAGGTAGGAATAAAATACATTCTCAATATATTAAACATCACTATAGAAGGCACAAAGAGGATTAACAAGCCCATATTTATTCAAAATAACACCCATAACCAATTTTTTTATATATTAATAACCAACAAAAACAAGACTTCTTGGGTTGAAGACAAGAGGACCAAATTACTACAAACTTGAAAGATAAAGCATGCAAGGGTTCAAACACAAACTAAATACAATTGAGGGTAAGGTGGGGGCGTTGGAAAATAAAATTTTATTGTAAATAATCTATGTCAAATACTTGAGCAAAGGTGAGCCTTTTTTCCACTTCACACTACCATATAACTCATCCTCATCTTCCATAAACACCACATTATTATTCCCTTTGAGAATTGTTTGGAGTAAAGTGAAAGTTCTACATTCAAAATCCAAGAGCTAAAACCTATCTTTAAGTTCTAACCATGAAGCCTAGATCTCATATAGGTGGAGATTATTAAAGCTCCTCAACCCTTTATTATACCATTCAAGGGTAGAGCATCCCCTAGTGAGGACTAACAAAGTCCTATTGACACACAAGTTCTACCAAATAGACCTATAGCCTTGACATGCAATCCCATACCAATTGAAGATCTATTTTGTAGCTATGAAACGCTTGGATGAATCCTAGGTAGACCAAATAGATGCAAAAAAAGAGAGATAACAACTTTGATAGTGAAAGGCCCTATAAGCAAACTAACAATATTTAGTCCTTTCCAATCTAGTTTCCCTTTTAGAAAGACTCAAGATATTATGCCTAACCAATAATTTTTAGGGCTCATTTATGATAAATTCTTTAATAATCCATTTAATAGTCAAGGTTATTCCCTAGAACTGAATATCCTTTAATTTCAAGAGAGGTTGGATGGTTGATTGTCCCACCTGAGTTGGTGTGATGAATGACCCTTTAACAAAGTCATTTTATTTTATAGTGCATGGTAGGTCGTTATCCCTAGGAATTTACTCTAAATATACCTTAAATATGGTATAGTGTAGCCATAATAATGGTAGAATCCTCTATGGTTATTTACTTAGTGATCATATTCATTATTTATGACTGGGGTCAATATATATGAGGGGCTACAATTAAAAAAATTCCTCAGTTTACCTCCCTATCTTGATTTTTGTAAATATTTAGTTAAAATTTAGCTACTTTTCTTGTAGAATGTATCATCCAACCCAATACCATCTTTGTTGTGTGTCAACTATATTAGTCATCCCAATAAATTTCTATTTTTTCCTAATTTCATTACTTAGCCTAATATAGTCTTCAAATTTAATCTAACTACATCAACCACTTTACACCCTATTATAATGACTAACTCAATATGATAATTTTTATTAGTTACTATTAATATCATTATTTCAATGAATGTATGCTTATTATTGGAAAAGGAAAAAGAAGAAACTAAGTATGGGTGTGGTTGAAAAACCTATTTGATTATGCATGCATTGAATGAGAAGATTTTGAAGAGATCCTCTTTGGCTTTAGAGGATGACTTACAGATAAGAAAACACTAAAGCAAACTTGTTTTTTAGATAGATAGTTGAGTGGATTGCTTAGCGATAGCTAGATCTTCAAAGCAAGAGCTTACTTTAGGGATGCCAATCCACATGTTTTAAACAATTTTGTTTATAAAATAAAATAGAAGGTACTTGCATCAGTAATCAAAAGGTACTAAAATTGAACACAAGAATACTTGCTAGGAACTAGATTAAAAATGATTGAAATGGTGATTATGATAATTAATAATAGTGCTAGATGGTTGGGGTATGCTTCATAAAATTAGAAAGGAGTATATGAATAGGAAAGAACATAGAGAATTAGGTTTGTTTGGGGGTAGGTAGGTAAAAATAGCTTGCTATATTTTACTACCATGGTGACCATCGGTGGTTGGATTGATCGTTGATGCTTAAAGTCATCACTGATGGTCAAGGTGACTATCAGTAGTTAGATAGACTATCGATGGTTGAGACAACCATTGATGGTTACTATGTATAGGTCTAGGTTGGTACAAATACTAATTGATGGGATCACAAAGTGAGATTCTAAAAGTTAGGCAAGTGTTGGGTTATGAACAAAAATAAAGTAATGGAATACTGTAAACCAAATATTTATGTTTTAGAAGATGTATTAGGTGAATTCTTAGGGTGGTTAATTCATTGATAGAGTTTGGCATGATTTTTATAGAGTAATATTACTTGGCACCTTGATTGAGTTATGGTGGAAAATTAGCTCTCTGACATAGTAGTTGATTCACTAGATTGTTGATGATGATTGACCTATAAAAGGAGAATATTGGATGTACAATATCTTGATAATAATGGTATATTTATAGATGATCATCACCTATTTTCTCCTCTCTTCTTATAGGCAAGGAAAGGGAGTTGAAAACACATGTGAACTAGGCTTCCTAATTTAAGCTTGCATATATAATGGTTCATAATTGAATTTAAAAGAGTTATTTTTATAAAATCAAGACAAGTGATTTTGTATGTTTGTGTTTGAGGAGGTGAACCCTGACCTTCAATGGTCATAGTGATTGTTGGTGGTCAACTTGACTATTGATGGTCAAGGGTGAAGAGTAAAAATAGGTAAAAATTAGGGTTAATCTAGTTTAGTCAAACTGACTGTACTTAGGCTCAGTTAGGGGTGGAAGGGTTAGATTGGTCCTAAGGGGGTCCCAAAGTGGTCAAGGGGTATTTTGACCCTTGGAATCATGGTGTGTAGATTTATGATGTCTAAATTTCCCCCCTTTTTATTGTGTGGATTGAGTCAACAACTTGCAAAAATAATTGATGTTTATCAAAGGTCTAGTTGCCTTGAGTATGGGAGGAGGTGTTCCCCCTGAAACTAGGAGGTGATGAGGTAAATTAGAATCAAGTGTGGGTATGATAAGGTGGGCGAATGTGATGATGAATGTAGATGTCATGAAGGTGGATGATAGGTTGGGAACTAAAGCACAAATAGCACATAAATTACAAAAAAACATGTGATAACCAAGATATTGCAAAGATTAGGTTACTCTAATTGAAAATAATAAAGAATTGTACTAAGAAGACAATGGTCAAGTGGATCACATATAATCATGGTGTCTAGGTACACTAGCATGTCTTTTAAGTGATGTCTATGCTTCAATGGGTATCTTGGGTAAGAAGTGCTCCTAATGAAAACACAAATGGGTCAAGTGTCATGGGTATATGATGTATGAATCAATCCCAAAAATACACAAGTGGGTTAGATAAGTGTGAGGTGGCACGAGTTCAAAAAAGGGTCAACATGGCAATGTTTTCACTTTAATCAAAGGATTAAGAAAAAAGTGTCACAAAACATGCACTAAAGGGTCCAAAATAGACCAATGGTGAGGTGACAAGGTCGTCGAGGTGGGTGGAAAAGGTATTTTTATGGGTAAGTGAGAAAAATAGGTGGGTTTTTATAAATAGGTATCTATTAAGGTTAATACAATAAGGTGAATATCTCGACCGTCGATGGTTAGGGTTACTAAGGGTGACCATCGATGGTCAACCTAACCATTGATGGTTAGGGTGAAAACCTTAAATTATCAATGGTAAAAAGTGAAAATAGATCACTTTTACCTCATTTTCACTTTGGTGATTGGTTGAATTTGACCTCTAGGTTTTCAGTGATTAGTGGTGAAGGTGCTTGCTAAGGTGGGAGATTGTTAGCTAAGGTGGAGAGTTAAACTAGTGGACCAATGAGGATGTAAGGAGCACATAAGCATGGATGAGCATGGGCAAGTATTTAGTTGAATCCTTGATAGAAGTCATGAAATGAGGTAGGGGGTGTCATTAATTTGGTAGCTTAGCTTGAATTTAGTTTAATTGCATTTGGTGGGGAGGTCAAGGTAGATTGAAATTTTAGGGTTTGGTTTGTTATGCCCTAGTTTAGGTTTTTTTGTGTATTAGGTAAAGTAGTAAGTGAAATTTAAAATTGATAGGGTGGGTAGGTTTAATAGGTTAGTTAGGGATAGATTAGAAAATTAGGGTGTTTATTTTGTTATTTGGTT
The DNA here is from genome assembly GCA_037957365.1 of Torreya grandis. Classification (NCBI taxonomy): domain Eukaryota; kingdom Viridiplantae; phylum Streptophyta; class Pinopsida; order Cupressales; family Taxaceae; genus Torreya; species Torreya grandis. Next base: position 1,756,959 of record JARHVA010001253.1, on the reverse strand, counting down.
AGGTTTGAAGGTAATTTAGGGTTTGAGTGCTCTAGATTTGGAATACCCATAATGACTATCAATAGTTGGGGTCAACCATCGATGGTCCACATACTTAGAAAAAAGAATGTCTGACCATCAATATTCACCATGACCATCAGTGGTCAACTAGGGTAGAGAAGGTTTTTGATAAGTGTTTAAAAATTTAAGTCAAATAGATGGTTTGCATGTTAGGAATAGGTTAGAGATGGTAGGCTTAGAGGACAAACTTAGTAGGTAGTGGGTAGAGAGGTAGGATGGATAAGGAAATAGGTCAATTTATTAAGGGGTAGGGTAGATGCAGATGGTATAGGTGACTAAACCATGCTTCTATAGTGGTGTAGGCTAAGGAGTAGATACACATGTGTGACCAAGTGTAGTGTATCTTTGTAGAGATCTAGTAGGGGATGTCCCCAACTGATTGGGCCCATGTGGAGGAGTTTGGGTTAGGATCTATAAGGCACTATCATCATGTGCCTTGGGATGCATCCATAGTCATAACACTCATTGAAATATGGTATCTTTCTATGAATACCTTTTTATTACCAACCAGGGAGATGACTATCTTGTCTGAGGATGTACATAAGATCATCTAAATTACACTTTGAGGTGATCTAATCTACCATATAGACCATGAGGGTTAGGATGATCATGTCAAGATTTTTTTATAGATATGAGAGTGATTAGGTCAGATTTCATGTTGGGGGGTTTAGATATAGTGATTTGTATGAGAGGGCTCTAAGTGAGAGGAGACTCATGACCATGCTTATGATTATTGTTTCCTACTTTATGCTTCCTGACTTAATTAGTAAGAGGTTCCCTTACTTGCTATTGAGGGTGTTGGTCAGGCTATTTCTAGGTCAAATGGTGTTTGGTTGGGTGCCTATTTTGCATGTATAGATATAGAAGGATTTGTGGGGGTTTAAGTCCCATAAGAGGTATGGCATCGGTGTTATCCTGTTCCTACATTATTGGGCCTATGAATACGTCAAGGTGCTAAAGCCAATGGGGGTATCATGGGTAGGGTTTACATAGATAGAGTTCCCTATTGGCTTCATGTGATGGAGAGGTGATTTTTATACATCAAGTGTAGGAGGTGGTGCACATGATGTGGATTGGTTTAGGGTGCACTAGGTGCACTAGTGATAGGAGAACCACCTAGAGGTTGTATTTATAGTTTCTAGTGTGGTTAGGTTATAGGAGGTAGACACTCTCCCTTCAGAGCTATAAATGGATACTTGGTAGGAGGGATAGGGAGGTGGATATGATCCCATTTGATAGGGTATGATGATATTTCAACTTGGTATAGGGTATCCTAGGTCCATTCCCTAAGTATAAGCAAGAGGATTCAAAGATCTTATTACCAAATCCATATCCTATGTTGATTTTACTAGACTATGAAGAGCTTCTAACTAGGGTAAAAATAGATGATGCTAGGTTTATATATGGGTACGTGGCATGGTACCATCCTATATATGTAGATAAAAACATTGGTAGGGATGATGGAGGTGTGAGGTTGATGGTCATAGATTTGACTAGCCCTAATGGATAGGCAAGAGTGGCTTTAACCACTGCACAAAGATGGGTTATATTGATATACGAGTAGGTGGATACATTATAGGGATATATTATTGCACTATAAGGTTAATTTTCCACCTTATAGGGTCAAGTTGCTACTATGATAGGTGAGAGGGATTAGGTCAAGACCTTACTAGGCTTGGTGACCTAAGAGAGGGACTCTCTAAGGTAAAGAGGAGGATAAGTAGTAGCATAGATAAGGCCACCAAGAACAATACCCATGTCATGACACCTAACTATGGTAGAGGATATATAGTACTATGAGGCCATACTTTTGATGCAATGTCCATAAGAGCCTTGATGGGGTGAGTACATGGTGAGCTTGGTAGCTGGTGTGAGTGTGGTGACACTAGGGTAGTGTTTATATTTAGATAGACAAGGAAAACTAAGGCATCAACAAGTATAGTAAGTGGGTAGGCACCAGGATCTAATGGTATTATAGGAGGTAGTGGTTCCTCTGGGGTATAGACAAGGTATAACTAGATTATAACATTTTGTATATCATTTTGACTCTGGCCTATGAGCTGATGTAGGGAGATGTACATTTTGAGAGAGAGACATGTCTATATTCTTGTACACATTATTATGTTATTTGACTTATGAGTTATACATATGATCATTATTTATGCCCATGTTCATGTTTTATGGTTTATAGTTTTATGTTGACGTTTAATGCTTATGGATGATGCTTATATGTGATCATGGGTTATGCTTATGTTATGGATGTTAGACACTGATATAGGCTTAGCCAGGCATGGGATGGTTTTAATTTATGGTTATGTTTATAACATGCTAAAATTTAATGAGTATATACTGCATTATATTTATAATTGTGGTGGAAAATGGTAGGTTGATTTAATTGCTCATGGATGTTATGGTTTCATTATGCTAGTTATGGTTATGCCTATTGTTAAATTTTAGGATAAAACACATGAGGTAATTTAATTAAAAACACTAGATGGGAGACCAAAGAATATAATAAAGAGACAAACATCATAATAAAAATATCAACAATTCACAGTAAGATAATAAAAGGTCATGATGCTTCTTCATTGATAAGGACTAAAACAAAACCGAAGTTAGATTGGTTTAATTAACATTAGCCCTTTGAATGCTTCACATTTGTGTTTTTTAATTGGTTAAAATGGTGTCTTGACCACATATTTATAATTTAGCTAAAAAATTCCTTGCTTATAGTGAGTAGAGGGGAGATGGGTGAAAATGAAACCTTCTTGTTAGACTAACATGGCTCTTTTTTAGGTGTCCAAAGAGTTAGTATAATCAAGTCTATGCTGAACTATGTAGACTGATTGATGCAAGAAGTCTACTTGTAAAAGCTGATTGTGGCTTCCACCTTATTATGTTTTCTAAGAGATGATTGTGGCATTACAAATTAGTTTGATTTTGATAATAAGTATTTTTTTGATTGTTGTATATGGGAAGCTAATAAATGCAAGAAACTTCTAAGAAATTATTATGATTTTGGTATAATGCTTTACTTAGCCATCCTTTGAGGGAGTGTTCTAAGTTTATTTTCTTTAATTATTGATAGTTATCCTTTAAGGGAGTAGTCCACCTTACATTTTGGTAATTTTAAATAAACTTTCAATATTTGTCCTTTAAGGGGGTAGATTTTGAATGCTAGAAATGACCCATGATTGCTATGGCATGGATTTTATTTTTTTCTTGCTTGATTGAATTTTCTAGACATAACATTGCTTAGTCTATCTTAGTGGTTCACCTTTATGAAGACAAAAATAAAATCATGAAAAGTTTGGTTAGGTGTAAAGTGGTTTAGGTGATAATGACCATGGGACTCCATCTTATGAAGGTGTGGAAAGTACCATGAGAACCATGCCATAGTTAGATCTGGGATACCCATTATTTAAGATAAGGATATGTTAGTGATAGATAATCACATGATTTATTTTTAATTAGTTTCCCCTAAAATATGGAGATGAAGGTGGGCATATATCAATAGATAATCTTAAGTTAGACAAAAGGTGAGCTTGACCCTTCCTAAAAAAAGAACAAAAGTAGATATGAGGCATTGAGGGGCTCATGTTCTAGGTGGCCTTCGAGAGAAGATAACTGGTAATCTCTAGATCCATACTTGTGGTTTATGATATAAGGTCCAAGCCAATCGAAATCAAACTTATCCTACTTGATTTTCTTCATATTAGTGACATTTTTATTCTCCTTTAGGATGATATCTCTAATATTAAATTCTTGTATTTAAGGTGTTTTTTATAGACATGTTTGATGCACTCTTGATAGACATGGAAATGGGTAATGGCTTATAAATGATGCTCATCAAATATCTCCAATTGGGATAAATGATACTAATGGTAATCATCCTAAAAAATAAGCTCTTGAAAAGATATGTGAAAGGATGGGATTTGGACTTCAAAAGGCAATATGGCCTCTACTTCAAACACAAGAGAAAATAGGGTGGCACCCATAGGGGTTCTAATGATAATATAATATACCCATAAGGTGAATGGGATGTGAAGATGACAATCCTAACTAGATGTGTTGACCATTTTAGTTAACATGTTATTAAGAGTTTTTTTAGAGGCCTCAGCGTATCCATTCACTTGAGGGAGATAGGGTAAGGAGAAACTTGAGTTAATGTCAAATGCATCACATAAACCCTATAATTTCTTATTCTTAAATTATTTATCATTTTCAATGATAATATTATGAGTAATATTGAAGTGGTAGATGATATGATGGTTGATAAAATTGACAATATTTTCCCTTTTGGTTGAGACTAGAGGAATAGACTCTACCCACTTAGTGAAATAATCAATCACATTGATGATAGAGTGGTGTTTCTATGAGGAATGGGGATTAATTTCACCAATGAGGTCTAAACCCCATTATGAAAGGGCCAAAAATTGGTGGAAACATAGAGACTATGGCTAGGTGCATGATGCAAATTAGTGTGTAGTTGATACTTAACACACTTTTTCATATAATCATAGTAGTATTCATTAAGGTTAAGCCTATAATAGCCAAGAAAAAGGATGTGCTTAGCTATAGTGAGGCCACTAAAGTGGCCTATATAGATACCATCATGTATTTCCTTGATGTCATGAGAGGCTTCATGACTACGTAGGTAGTGGAAGAGAAGACCATAAAAAATTCATTTATAAAGGATACCTCCTAATATGGTATAACATGAGGTACTCTAAATAAATGATGTTTGAACATTCCTAGAAAATCTAGAGGGAACTATGCCAAGGTTAAGAGAGTCAAATTTCAAATGATACCAAAGGTTAGGTTGGGTCTCTTCCATAGTGAAAATGGTGGGAGAATTAGGTTTAACATAAGAAGGTTGGGTTAGTTTTTGGATAATGATAGATAGCTTAGAATTTGAGGGTATAGATGGTATCTGAGAGGTAAGGGAAGCCATGGTGTTGGTGAACATGTTAGTAGATCATGGGGTTGATTGGATGTAGTAGTGATAAAATGATATTAAGAGTTAATCAATTAGTTGCTTGTACTATAACAAGACATCATTCTTACACTGGTAAGAGATGTTTATTTGATTGGCCATAATTTGGGAGCTACCAAATTTGTTGATTATTTTGACTATAAGGACTAAGGTAGTTTAAAGGCCTATCACTAAGGCTTCATACTTAGACATATTATTAGTATATTCGAAATCAAGCTTAAAGGATAAAGGGAGAGGTTAACCATCAAAGGGGATAAGGATGATACCCATTTCCCCACCATGTTGACACTTTGATCCATTAAATAACATGGTGACTTGATAGGTAAAGTTTTCTTGAGAGAGGGTCATGACAGACTCATCAAGGAAATCAAGAGGAAGAGGTTAGTTATTTTCTAAAGGTGCCTCAACCAATTAGTCATAAATGACTTTCCCTTTAATTAAATTTTAATGAAGGAACTCAAGATCAAAATTTTCTAAGAGCATGAGCCACTTAGCCATACACTAGTTTTGGTATGTCTTAGAGTACATGTACTTGAGTGGGTTGGTGTTGGTTATGACATAGGTTTTATGGTTAAGGAGGTAGTGGTGAATTTTTTTAGCCACAAAGACTAAGGCCAAGAAAAGTATTTAAATATGGGTATACTTAGTCTCATATTCTATAAGCATGTGGCTAATATAATATATGGCTTTCTCTCTATGATGCTCATCTCAGTGAGCTAGCATTACCCCTAGGAAATGGTTGATGGTAGGGATATATAGGTAGAAATTTTGGTCATCCTTGGGAGAGGTGAATATAGGGGGTGACAAAAGGTATTCTTTAAGTGAATCAAAGGCCTTTTGGTAGTTTCTATTCCAATAAAAATGTACATCCTTCTTCAAAAGGTTGTGGAAGGGTTGGCATCAGTCTAAAAGTTGGGAGATAAAGTGATGAATGGATTGAAGCTTTCCCTACAAAATATGGAGTTTCTTTAGGTTGGTTAGAGGTAGCATGTCAAAAATGGCTTTGATCTTGGCAAGATCAACTTTAATTATATGAAGGGAGATAATAAAACCAAGAATTTTTCTTGATAAAACCATAAAAATGCATTTTTTGGGGTTTAGGTAGATATGATAATGATAAGGCATTCAAAGATGATCTTAAGAATAGCCAAGTGATATTTTTAGAGTTTGGATTTTTTGAGAAGGCTATCCACATAGTCCTCAATAGTCTTATAGATAATTTCATAGAAGATATAGGTCATGACACATTGGTAGGTTGTACTAACATTATTTAACTTGAAAGTTATGAATCTATAATAAAAGGTTCCCCAAGGGGTGGTAAAGTTAGTTTTATGCTAATCTTCAGGGCTAATTACGATATGATTATATCCCAAGATTCCATCTATGAGAGATAACATCTTGTGGCTAGCTATAAGATCAACTAGTTGGTTGATGATCGATAGAGTAAAGTCATTTTTAGGGCAAGTGAGGTTGAGTTCATGAAATTACACACAAATTCATAGTCCCCCTATGGCTTTGGTGATATGTATAACATTCAAGACCCATTAGGGATAGTCAATGGGTTGAAATAAAATGATAAATAAGAGATGATGAAGCTCTTCCTTAATGAGAAAGGATATGTAAGGGTACATGAACTAAAGCTTTTTCTTGATGAGCTTGGTATCATAATGGGTGACTATGTTATGGGTGTTTATGGTGGGGTCAATTCTAGGCATGTTGTTGTAAGACCAAGTAAAGGCTATATTTAAATCTTAGAGGAAAGAGGGGAAGTCCCAAAGTTCCTCAACATTTAGTGATTAGCCAAGTTTGAAAATGTAGGGGTTGTTTAGAGTGCCCAAGTTGATATTTGGGATAGATTTGTTCAATGTGGTCAAGGTCTCATGAGGAAGGTATTTTTGGATGGAAGAATCTAGGGCACCTAGGAAGGTGAGAATAGAATCAACATACTAACATTGAACAATGTTAATGGTAGGATAGTATTCTCCAATCATCTTAAGATAATTCAAAGGGATGGTTACAATTGACCCCTTTTTTTGGTAAGTTATGGGTCTTAGGTGGATCACGTTGACAAAAAAATGTTAGGTGGGATGATGTCATCATCCTCACACATAGGTTGTTGAGAGATTGGTGAGGAAGGGGTTTCTTCCTTGGAAATGGTGGTAGTAGGTGGTTTGGGTTGATTCTTATTAGGTAGGATAAAACCAAGTCCATGATTTTCATGGGGTTTCTTGGTTTCAATGGTGACTAGCTCATGTGGGCCATGCTCATATTTGTTGAGACCAAATCCTTTCCAAGCACAATGATGGAGGTATGTCTTGGTAAAGATCAATTTATATAGGTAGGAGAAACTGATGGTAAATGGCCTAGGTGAAAGAGAGGTGGTAGAAGTGCCAAGGGTTTTGTCGAGTCCCCCATAAACAAAATAGGTCTGATGGTGGGGAGGTCTAAAGGGAATGATAGTTCCAACATTGGGGTCATATCTTGACTGGTTGGTGAGTTTCCCATACTTGTGAGGAGTAGGCAAAGCATCAAGGTATAAAACGTGATACTCCTCCAATGAAAGCTGATGGAACATTGATTCCAAAGGGTGTATAGTGGGGATTTGGTTCAAAATGATAAAATAACTAGTTGATGCCTCATCAATAAAATGGGATATGATATTAGATTTGGTGGTTGAAGGCTAGGTTTTAGCTATTGAGGGTGTGCTAGATGGGGGTATGAGGACATCATTGGGGTAATAGGTCATGTTGCATGTTGAGAAAGGACTTGGGTCAGCTTGGATGGTGATGACTTGGCCTTCATGATCAAACTTGATGTAATGGTGAAGGGTGAAGGGGACACAACCCATATAACAAATCTAGGGTTTTCCTAATAGAAAAATTATATTAGAATTCACCTTCCACTACATAGAAAATTTTAGGGAGTATGCAAGGTCCTAGATGGATATAGAGGTTGACAGTTCTCAAGGTAGTAGTCATGGTGTCATTGAATGATCGAAAGATGGATAAGGTCTCAGATATCACATTGTCTAATAGGTTAAGTTGGTTATAGGTGTGGGAGGATATGATGTTAATACTATCTCTGCCATCAATCATGACCCATTTGATGTAGGTTTGGTTGATGTAAGCCATAATAAAGAGAGGGGGTTATAGATCCTTAGGATGGATCTAAGGTAATTTTGAATCTTTGAGGGTAATAAGATGGGAAATTTTAAGGGTGTAACAAAGGATGATAGAGGTTTAAGGTATTTGGGTTAGACTTCAATAGATTGTGAAGCCTCTATTAGTGATTGGTAGTAATGAGGAGAGGTAGAGATCAACCCAAACAAGCTTATCTTCACTAAGGTTTGGTGAAGTTGCTTGAGGATAACTCTCTTGATGGATTTTGAGGGGTTAGGGTGAGAGGCACCTAAAATAAACACCTTGGGTTTGGTCAAAGATGGAGATGGTTGGGTATGGGTTGGTTAAGAGGTTAAAGATGGATACATCCATGGAATGGACACATTAGCCTTCCCCTTATCTTTTTATTATGATCTCATGACCACATTGATATTATGGATAGGAGAGCTTAGGGTAGGAGATTGGTCAAACTCATCTATATTCTTAGGTGAGAGTAGAGGGGTAGGCAAGTGGTAGGTAGGTATGGTTGTTAATTGGATTGGTATGGGGCCCATAAGAGGTTCATCTATTAATAGATAATCCTCATCATAAATATGGTGTAAAATGGTTTGGAGAGCTTTGTAATTCTCTATATCATGGTTGGGTGTCTTATGATAAGAACACACTTGGTGATCTTTGTACCAAATGGGTTTTGAAGCAAGAGGGTCAAAGGACTTGATGGGAGGTAAGGCTAAACAAGATTTTTTTAATAGCCAATGGAAAATGGTTGAGTAGGATTCAAATAATGGTGGTGAATGTGTAGTGGTCTTGGCTTTGGTTGTTGAGGTAGATGGCCATTTAGAAATAGGTATGATGGTAGTTGATTTGAGTAGGGTGGTATGCTTGGTTGATGGATTTAGTTTAGTTAAGGAGGTTAATGAGCTATAGGTGGAGGATCGCAAGGTAGGTAGCTTAGGTATTTATAGTGTGGTGAAGAGAGATGGATTGAAATAAATTATGAAGGTGTGACAAAAAGAAGTGATGGTGTTTCGGTAGAGATAAGGGGCTTCTTGCTTAAGGTAGAGGGATGAGGTCCCAAAATGGAAGGAAAGGTTGAGGGAGGTAAAATTTAAGGCTTTAATCCTTTAGATGGTTTGACATCTTTGATCTCTTTGGTATGTCATTTAGTTGTTGCTTCTAATGAGGTAAGATCAACTTTCATAGATGGGTGACTAAGGCTTAGTATAGGAAAGGTGCCAAGGTTCTTAATCAGTTTGGTCAGTTTGATTTGAGAAGGTGTTTTGGTCATTTTGGGTTCAGGTGCCTTAGATGGTTGAGGTATTGTTGGATTGGTAAAAGTTGTTATTGGTTTGGTTTATGGTGTAGGAGTTCAAATAGTAGAAGTGGTGGGTTGGCATGCTAAAGGTATGGTTGGAGGTTCTTGATTGGTGATATAAATTATCCCTAATTGCTTCTAGAAGGTAGATTGAACCATGTCAGGGTTGGAAATGAATTCTAATTTTTACACTAGACTATAGAATGGTTTGTAGGTTGGTTTGATTCCCTAAATAGTGGTATTAAAAATAAGCCCCTAGGTTGAGAAATAGGGATGGTAACCTTATACTATTTATTAATAAAAGGATGCAAGGTTGAGATAGGTGGTTCCTCCATAGGAGGAGTAGACTTGGGGGTTTCTTCCTTGGGAATGATTTCTAAAAAGGGAATAAGGTTGCTTAGTATTTAGAGGTAAGGATAGGGTGGCAATGGTTAGTTGTTCTAGTATATCAGTCAAAAGAGTGTTTAAGGAATACACTACCTCAATAAGTGGAAGGGGAAGAGATGCTATTTCCTTAGTTTGGGTTTCTAAAAGAAGGGAAGGTAAGTCCACCATCTCAATAAATGGAAGTGGAGGACTGGAAGATTGGGTGCTAGGTGGTTTGGTAATGAGTGCTTCAAAGACCATGTTAACTATATGGGTATCATGAGAACACTTGACATTATTTCTCTCATTTTTGGTAGGATCATGGTTTAGGAAGGGTTGATTAAATATATTAAGGGCTTATTTTGATGGTACATTAAGGTTGTCTAATGTTAGCTCTCCCTTGTCAATGATGGATTAGATAAGGATCTTGAAGGTATTATACCTACTTGCATCATGTCCTATTACCTAATGAAAGGCACACAAATAATTCTCATTAAACCAACTAGGTGAAGGACAAGAGGCATCAAACTACTGAGGAGGTTTGATAGGAGGAAGTTGAATGATATTGGATTTTAATAACTTCTCCAAGATAGAAGCTCAAGATTATCCAAGTGGAGTGAATTAGTTTTGGTTGTTTTGATTTTGGTTCCTAATGTTTTGATTTGAGGAATTAGAGGTATTTGGTTGGTTGACAAAAGTTAGACTATTGGCTTTAAGGACCATGACATTCATAGTTCCCTTTCTCTTAGTATTGATATTGGACTAGTTGTTTGATTTGGAGGAAAAGGGCTCAATGGTTTTCTAGGTTGAGTTATTGTTCTTTAAATTTAGCTTTCCTTCATAAATGAATCTATTTTATAACTTACACACCATGGTAAAATATTCATCAAAGGTTTATAAGCTTTGGACATATAGTGTAGAGGAAATATGCTTGGCACATGCCTAAGCAAAGAGCATTATGAGTTCAGGTTGAGGCAAGGAAAAGGAAAGTTAGTTAATTAGGCTCCTCTAATGAGATAAAAAATTGAAAATGGATTCATCCTCAAACTTCCAAATAGAGTAGAGGTTGGTGATAGAAACTTTCTTGGAGATATTGATCGAAAAGTGGTCTAAAATTTTTTAAGCTAGTTTGATGAAGGAGAAAAGGGAGTACTTGGGTATGGCACTATACTAATGCAATGTTGGATTGGATAGAGACATGGGGAAGGTATGGAGAATAAGGGAATAATCATAGGTGATGAAATAAAAATCATGCCTAAATTCCCTAAGGTGTTGTTGGGGATCCTCCTTGCTTTGAAATTTATAGAACTTAGCAAGTTCCCATAGGGGAGGATATGGCCTAATAAGTATAGATAGGTGGATGGGCTCATTAAAAATTTGTTCATATGATAAGATGTTGTGAGAACCTAAAATGGATGAATATAAAGTGGTCATCTTATCCATAATCATATTTATTAGGTCTACTTGGGGTTGTGCACTCAAAAGGCTGGAAGATTCATACTACTATGGTGGTTGGGAGACATATTGATAGTGGTTAGAAGTTTGGGATGTTGACACATACTGGTATGTGGATGTAAATTATTGGGTAGGGGTACATGCCCTTATAGGTTAGGGATGTAGCTAAAGTTTGGTGTAAGGGGTGTTTGTTGGATAGGAGTGGTAGTTAGGTTGGTGACTGATGGAAGGGTGGTGACCCTTGTACTGATCAATGACAAGGTAGAGGGTATAGACACCATAAATATTTAAAGTACAGTAGTGGTTGATGGATTGGGGATAGATAAATTAAGGTTGGTAGTGATAGAGGTAGGCACTCATATTGTAGAGGAGTGGTTGGTAGGAGTTGGGTTGGTTGGTTTTCTATGGTAGTCTCAAAGGGATTTTTGGTTGATGAGGAAGCTTGGGTAGTTAATGGTTGGGTGGTAACCATGGAAAAATAAGTAATCCCCATGAGGTGGAGAGGCATTCCATAAGGCAAATCTATGGGTTGGGTTCAAGCTAGGGTATAATAGAACATGGTTGTAAGCTAATTTTACAAGGCTATGGGATTGTTATTTAGGAAAGTGACAAAATTTGAATCTTTTTTAGGAACCTCCTGAGGGAAGGTAGGACTTCTTGAGGGGTGAGGAGAATCTAATGGTTCAAAAATATGTCCCTGGATGAAGAGGTAGAAGAGATAGGTTGGGTTATTGATGGGTTTCGCACCACAAGTTGTATTCACTGCTAGCAAGTGAGAAATATATGAGATAGGGGAGATAAAAATCATAAACAACCTCACCAATCAAACAAAGAAAAGACAATAAATAATCAAAAAAATAAAATCACACTCTAAAAGAGACATTAAGACCTAGAGTTTTACTTAATCTCACTTTTGGTTTATGCCTTAAGAAGATGTGTGACTAAAATTAGTTTGTTGAGAAGGTACTAAGGAGGTAGTCTAAGGTTGGTTTCAGGTTGTGTGTAGGTGCTCAAAATTAATTTTTATTAGAATCAATAAATTTATTGGTATTTTTTCCTACCCACTCAATTCACACACCATAGTGAAAAGGGTGTTGGGTGCTTAGCCAATATATATTGATATCCAAAGATTATACTCAACTAGAGCACTGAGTTGGTTCTCCCCTCGGTAATGACATATGAGTGGGATTTCCAGGAAAGGGTAACGTTACCACTAAGTGATGAAATCATATTTGAGGCTTATTTCAAGTTTATTTGATGTTTAATTGGTGAAAGTGGTTTGGTTTAGTGTGTGCAACAAAGAGTGAAGCTATGATAGGTTAATTTAATTTTAAGTCAAGCTATGTGAACTAAAATTTAATGTAGTCAATGTATGCACTTAATTTTAAACACAAAATAAATATTTTATTTTGTTAATGAGCATAGAATAGATATAGAATACAAGTAAACAAGAACCCAAGTAAAGACACAAGGGTCCCACTAGGCATGCCAGAATGTTTCAGTGAATTTTTGCTTATTATTAGAAAAGGAAAAAGAAGAAACTAAGTACAGGTATGGTTGAAGAACCTATTTTATTATGAATGTGTTGAATGAGAAGATTGTGAAGAGATCCTCTTTGGCTTGAGAAGATGACTTGAAGATAAGAAATCACTAAAGCAAACTTGTTTGTTAGACAAATAGTTGAGTGGATTACCTAGCGATAGCTAGATCTTGAAAGTAAGAGTTTCCTTGAGGTCTATCAATCCACATGTTTTAAATAATTACATTTATAAAATAAAATAGAAGGTACTTGCATCAATAATAAAAAGGTACTAAAATTGAACATAAGAATGATTGCTAAGAAATAGATTATAAATGATTAAAATGGTGATTAGGATAATTAATAATAGTGCTAGAAGGTTGGGGTATGCTTTGAAAATAAAAAAAGGGGTCTGTGAATAAGCAAGAACATAGAGAATAAGGTTTAGTTAGGATTAGGTATGTAAAAATAGCATATTGGATTTTACTACCATAGTGACTGTTGGTAATTGGATTGATGATTAATAGTTAAGGTGACTGTCGATGGTCAAGGTGACCGTTGATATTTAGATAGATCATTAATGGTTGAGATAACTATCGATAGTTACTATGTATGGGTTTAGGATGGTAAAAATACTGATTTATAGGATAATAAAGTGAGATTTTAGAATTTAAGTAGGTTTTAGGCTATGAATGAAAAGAAAATAAAGTAATGGATACTAGATACTAAATACTTATCTTACAAAAGATAGATTGGGTGAATGCTTGGGGTGGTTGACTCATTGATGGAGTCTGGCATGATTTTGATAGAGTAATAGTAATTGGCACCTTGATAGAGTTACAGTGGTAAATTAGATCTTTGACATAGTATTTGGTTTGTTGGATTTTTGATGATGATTGATCTACAAAAGAAGAATCTTAGATGCATAATCTCTTGATAATAATTGTAGATTTGCATATGATATTCAGCTCTTTGATCCTCTCTTCTTATAGGTAAGGCAAGAGATTTTCAACAAGATGTGAATTGGGCTTCCTAATTTTAACTCACACATGCAATGGTTTACAACTAGATTTAGACAAGTTATTTTTAGAAAAGCAAGGCAGGTGAGTTTGCATGTTGGTGGTTAAAGATGACTATTAATGATTAACCTAACCATAGAGGGTTGAGGGTGAAGGATTAAAATAGGTAAAAGGTAGGGTTAAGCTAGTTTAGTCAAACTGACTGTAGAGGCTTGATTAGGGGTCAAAGGGTTAGATTGGTCCCAAGAGGGTCCCAAGGTGATCAAAGGGTATTTCGATAATTGGAATCATGGTGTGTAGATTTTTGGTCTACAATCACCTTTTTAGTAAATTATATCAACTATCTTGATATAATTTATATCTCATATTAATTAAACCAATTATACCAGCTTGTCTGATACAATCTTGTGTCCATATCTAGAAACTAATTGTATTGGTATGCCTGATACTATTAATTTTTTTATGATCAGTCTTTTTATCCCATGTTATATTTATAATCTTGTTATCACTATGATGTCACCCCTCAAAAAATTTCTTTCATACCTCAACCCATTTAGATTCCACATGGGTTGTTCCTTTGTTCCCATTTTTTCCACCATTAAGGATAATTCCTTATGGTGTAAGTTCTCTCAACATCACTCTATATTTATAAAACTTAATATGGTTAAAATCAACCAAACTAAGACTTTATAGGACCCTACCTAGCTAATTAATACCCCTAATTAAACTATAATTTCTACTCCTAATAATAATACTGGTCTTAAAAATCTTTTTACATCTACTATAATAGTTTGGGGTAACTAACAACAATATTGAGAATATTAATCCCAAGATGAAGAAAACTTGTTTGTTAGATAGATAGTTGAGTGTATTTCCTAGCAATATCTAGATCCCAAAAGAAAGAACTTCCTCAAGGGATACCAATCCACACATTTTAAAAAATTAAGTTTGTAAATCAAAATAGAAGGTAATTTTATCAATAATCAAAAGGTACTGAAATTGAACACAAGAATGCTTACTAAGAAATAGACTAAAAATGATTGAAATGGTGATTAAGATAATTAAAGTTAGTGATAGATGATTGAGGTATGCTTCAAAAAATTAGAAAAGGGTTTGTGAACAAGCAAGAACATAGAGAATCAGGTTTGGTTAGGGGTAGGTAGGTTAAAATAGTTTATTGTATTTTAATACCATTGTGACCATCGGTAGTTGGATTGACCATCAATAATTACAGTGATCATCAGTGGTCAAGGTGATAGTCGATGATTAGATAGAACATTGATGGTTGAGAAAACCATCAATATTTACTATGTATGTGTCTAGGTTGGTAAAAATACTAATTTATAGGATCACAAAGTGAGATTCTAGGATTTAGGCAGGTGTTGGACTATGAATGAAAAGCAAATAAACTAGTAGAATACTAGAAACCAAATACTTATCTTATAGAAGATGAATTAGGTGAATGATTGGGATGGTTGACTCATTGATGGAGTCTCACATGATTTTGATAGAGTAATAGTACTTAGTGTCTTGATAGAGCTATGGTGGCAAATTGGCTCTCTGACATAGTAGTTGGTTCACTGGATTGCTGATGATGATTGACCTATAAAAGGAAAATCTTGGATGCACAAGTTTTTGATAAAAATTGTAGATTTATGGATGAACTTAACCTCTTTGATCCTATCTTCTTATAGGTAAGGAAAGAGAGTTTTAACAATATGTGGACTGGGCTACATAATTTTAACTCAGACATGCAATGGTTCATAACTAGATTTAGATGAGTTATATTTAGAAAAACAAAGCAAGTGAGTTTGCATGTTGGTGGTTGAAGAGGTGGACCCTGAACATCAATGGTAAAAGTGACCATCAGTATTCAAATTGACCATCGATGATTAATGGTGAAGGGTAAAAATAGGTAAAATTTATGGTTAATCCAATTTAGTCAAACTGTTTGTGGTTAGGCTCAGTTAGGGGTTGGAGGGTTAGATTGGTCTCAAGAGGATCCTAAAGCAGTCAAGGGGTGTTTTTAATATCAAAATAATGGTTTGTAGATTTTTCATGTCTACAATCACCTTTTTTAGTAAATTATATCAAATATATTGATATAATTTGTATCTCAAATTAATTAGACCAATTATACTAGCTTGCCTAATATAGTCTCAATATCTAGAAACTAATTATATTGGATGCCTGATATTATCAATTTTTTTATGATCATTATTTTTATACCATGTTATATTTATAATATCATTATCACCATGATGTCACCCCTCATAAAATTTATTTCATACCTCAACCCATTCAAATTCCACATGGGTTATTCCTTTATTCCCATATTTTCCACCATTGAGGACAATTCCTTATGGTGTAGGTTCTCTAAACATCACTCTATATTTATAAAACTTACTATGGTTAAAATAAACCAAACTAAGACTCTATAAGAACTTACCTAGATAATTAATAACCCTAATTAAAATACCATTTCTACTGTAAATAATAACAATGGTCTTTAAAATTTTCCACTATCTACTATAATAGTTTGGGATAACTAACACTAACATTGAGAATATTAATCCCAAGACTAATATTAAGAAACACCCATATGATATTACATAATCTTCCAATCATCCTCAATATAAATATTATCAATAAATTTTTCACCCTAAGGAGGTTTGCTATAGCCTCCTTAAGTTTGATGTAACATGGAAACATCTCTAAAGTTATGGGTGACTTATGGGAGAGATGAGTCTCTAGATTGAAGGGATAGATCCCTTTTACCTCACCTAAAAATATCCACTAATCTACTTTATTTGAAATAATAGAGATATAAGGAGATTAATAATAACCTAACAGAGGTGATGCACCAAGATTAACTCCAAAGGACTACTTGAACTTGCACTATGATAGGTAATTTGTTAAACTAATTTCAACACCCAAGGTTCTTCTTACAAAAGTGTTTCAACATGAAGGTAAGATGAAATATATTTATAAATGTATATGAATATTAGGTATGAATATAGACACTAATACTCTTAATTACACTTAAAAACACATAAAACAACTAACTATGCATCATGCGAACTTCTAGAAGGTAGATTACTTGCAAAAAGCATGAGAGAGAGATGAACACAATGAGAGATAACTATCACTTTCCATTCAGTCATGAACTAATTCAAAAAATTAAAAAATAACTTAAAAACTTTAAAAAAACTTGAAATATTTTATTCAAAGGCAAAATCATTACTCAAACGAGTAGGGTTTCACCATATGATATATGGATATCTTACAAGGCCAAAAGTGGAAACTTATATAGAGAATGGGGAAGAGAGAGATAGGGGAATAGGAGAATATTTAAAAGTGTACACATGGAATTAAAAAATAAGGAGTTATTAAATATTCTAAGTTCATGTGTCTCTCCTTTGAAAATGCTCCATCCTCTAAGTGGCATAGGAGTTACAACTTAGTTTGACACCTTGATCATCTTCTTTGAAACCACCCTTCCTTACATAATAAAATTGAAAAATGGGATCATCAATCATAAATTCACAATTAATTCCTTTATAATTTATCATTTTACACCTTACCTAAATTTATAAACTCCTCTGGTCTGAAATTTTACCATCAATTATCATTCATATGCCTAAGTGTCTTAAAACTCCTCATTTCCCATGCCTTGCTTTGTTCAAGTGGCTCAAAACTTAATTTAATATTATCTAAGGACTATATCTCCATGAAAGGTATTAAAATAACTTATCATACCTTAATAAATCCATTTTTTTTCTTTGAAAATTTTCCAAAACTCCAGTTTGCTCCTCAAGCTCTCATTAGGCTTGTTTTCCTTATATCCCTAAAAGCCTATAAAAACCATTATATATGGAAATTTACTAATTAGAATGAAAAAATAATAGAATATTTAAGGACCTAGTATATATTTACCACTCCATGACAAGTTTTAGGTCCAAAATTTGAGTGGAAGTGTCTTTTTTTGCCTTTCTCTCTCCTCAATTAGGCCACCTTGCCAAGAAGCTTGATTTTATATTATAGATCTCTCCCACACATGTGAAATAACCCAAAATCACTTTATTTAATTTCCCTAGGATATAAATAACCTCCATGCCAAATTTTAGGCCATGAAACCTTTTGGAAGTGTGGGAACCATGAAATGGCCTTGAGACCTAGTCTCATTTTAGGCCTATTTGAGATTGCATTGAAAAATGGAGTTTATTTGATCAATTATATGATACATTGTACATATTTTTTGGCTTATGTAAATGAAATAAATATTAGGTGACCTCTCCCAATAGTTTTCAAGTGTCCAACTATCTAAAACCTCTATAAAACACCAAAAATATTATAAGATAGTGCATTTATTGTAGTCCATACAAATGTACTTACAAATAAAGTACATATAGATAATATAAGTATATTACTAAATAATATACAATATATTAAAATGTAAACCTAGATAAATTCATGTGCTTTAGAGGCTCATTTATCTCAATTGGTCATTTTTAGGGTTTTAGGAGGGCTTTAGGCTTGATTTGTTCTTAAGGATTGTTCATAAATAACATATCCTATTTCTCTCTCCTAATGACACAATATTGTATTAAGGGGATACATACACCACATATAAATAAAACTAGGTCCCATTCAAAACCTCATGATATTTATAAGTTAAATATGATGTCTCTCATGTTACAATCAGGGTATTGGAGAGGCATTGATAGTCTTAGCCTTTGTTCATGAAGATGATGGACCTAAAACAACAAATGATTCAATGAGATTTAAATATGGGGACCTTTTTACCTCCTCTAAAATCCATTAATATCCATTCATATGGTCATGGCCTCACCAAGCAAGAGAAGGCTGGTCTTGGATGATAGTTATGCATTAAGAGAGGTCGAGGTGGCCTTGAGAGTCAAAATTAAACTTTTATTACTTTACCATATCTATGGATGGTTTTTAAAGGTTTTTTATTTCATTTAAAACCTATAAATTCCTTAATATATAATTTTTTGACCTTTTATGCCATCCTTTCTTATGACTATACTATAGGTTTATCTATGTGTGAATTAGGCTCTACAGGCCTAGATGAGATGTCTATTATTTATTTAAATTTTAGGTGAATATGAGGTAATTATGGAGTTTAATTTTAATTATTAATCCATTATTAAACTATTTACATTATCTCATACTATTTTATCTTTCATAATAAATAATTGTCCCTCATGACTAGGTAGGCAAGCTTGTATCTTGCATTGGCTATGTAGATAAGGTATTAGAGAGCCTTATAGATAGTCAAATATAGAGAAATTACTTTAGGTAATTTTAGCTTCAAATTATTCTTATATTATTTTTATCACTTCAACCCAACTTCCCATGTCACTGACTATAGGTAACCTTATTTCTTCAAGCTTATAACCAACCTTCTTGCCTTAGCAATCTATAGGTGCTCATGAACTATGTAAATGGGGTTTAGAGGTATTTATTTGGTCATATTATCTACAATTAATATTTTATAATTTTTAATTCAAAATTTATACTATAATTTCTCCATTTATTCCTTAAAACCCCAAACCAATCACTATGAATTTAATCGTTTCTTCAAGCCTATAACTTGTCCTCTTACCAAAACAACCTATAGGTGGTTATATGATAATTTGATTGAATTATTTATTTTAATACCCAAATTTAAAACCAATTATAATATCAATTATTTTTAACATTTATTATTATTTAAATCCTCTTCAACTTGACTTAACATGACATCTTCCCTAAACATAAAACTGTTTAAGACTACCTTCTCAAGTATGACCTTAGCTAGTTATTGGAGAAGGGTGTGAGAATGAGGTCTAAAATTTGACCTTATCAACTATATCATGGAACTTTTAGAATATTATAAATTCATATGAGTGTATTTACACTATCTTTCATAGTTCATGACCCTTTTATGGCATTTTCAAACCCATGTTCTCTCTCTTTCATATGTAGGTTTGTGTAGAATCATTAGGCTTATGAACTCAGTCTTCTACCTATCCTTTAGTTATCAAATGGTTTAGGTGAATTAAATATTTTTTACCTCATCTAAAGTTTACACTATATCATGGAACCACATCAAATCTTCCTTGACGGTTGGTTTTAGTCTAAACTGAGGACCTACATGGATGTCACCTATAGGTCTTTATTTTACTTGTACAAAATGAAAAGACAACCAAATTTTGAGTATTGAAATTTAAATATTGCATAAAAATATTCAATTAATTATCACATTTGAAAAATACTATAAATTCTTAATAATCATATTTCATTTTCAACTTGTCTACTCACTTGTATGGATTGTGCATATAGTCTGCTTATATGCAATATTTGTGTGTTGATAGTGAAAGTATATGATTACATTAATGAATTTTGATATTATAATAGTGTATATAAATGTGAAATTATTTTTAATAATTTTTTATCACACTTATCCATTTCTTATACATACTTCACATAGAACATAGGTCCCATGAATGTGCACCTATAGGTTTGTAGACTTGTGAGTGGCTAAAACACATTTAAACCTTGTTTGAGAGTATAATATGATCTCATCTATCATTAATTTTACTTAAATATTTCAAATATTAATATTTCATGATAATTCTCTTATTTACACTTGGGCCAACATTGGTGTTCAGGCCTGTAGAGAACCAATGATGAGTATTATTATGTTTTTTAGAGTAAGAAATATGATATTTATTAAAAGAATATCATAAAGGAGAAATATTAAAAGAGATAATATATGAATCATGGGAGATTTAGGGTATTTTATATTAAAAATTTATTAATTTAAACCTTTTAATTGTTAGTCTTTCAAAACAACCAAACACTTACAACAGGGATGGCTAAAACACCTTATATTTGAGACACTTTTCCTCTTGTTGAAGACACAAACCAAGTTTAAATTAATTAATGAAAATATCATGAAAAGGTTAATTTTATCATCTAAAATCATAAATATAAAAAAAACATTCTTCTCCATTTAATTATAACATGAATAAATAGGATCAAAACTAGACCCTGCTTGAATGGACAAGGCACAACAACCTATTGTTGTTATTAGTGATTTTTCACAAATTAGGGTACATTAATATGAAAAAAATTACACTAAATTAAATCTCATTAGGACCCATAATAATTTACAAGTTTTCATCTCCCAACTCTCTCTCTCTCTCTCTCTCTCTCTCTCTCTCTCTCTCTCTCTCTCTCTCTCTCTCTCTCTCTCTCTCTCTCTCTCTCTCTCTCTCTCTCTCTCTCTCTCTCTCTCTCTCTCTCTCACACACACACACACACACACACACACACACACACACACACACAGCCATAATATGCATTTGATTTTTTCCTTTTTGAGCTTTTGAAGGTAGTGATGGAGGAGAGAGATTATATGATGAATATATAAGAATTTAAAATTTATACAAAGCCTAAAATATACTTATTAAATCCAAATAGACACTTATAAACAATTTTCATTTGAAACATTTTCTTCTAAGGTTGTAAAAGTGCTCGAAAGTGCTTGTAAAGGGGTATTTTGTTGAGTTTAGGCATTGAAACTACAAAATTATTAGTATATAGAATATATGAACCTTATATAACAACACTTACATTTTTAAAATTCTTTAAATGTTTTCATTTGAATTTAAGATGTACAAATCCTAAAAAATAGACCAAAAAGGTGGCCAAGATGACATTTTAGAACATAAGAACATGATAAAATGTTAGTACATGATATTATGAACTTAAAGACACATTAATAACCTTTTATAATTAATATAAACCATGTAAAAACGTTGACAATTTTTTACAACACCAATATCTTATGAATGACCCTTAAGACTAGATAAGTACACATGAGGCCAAACCTTGGACCAAGTTATACAATGACTAATGTGACCATATAAAGACCATTTAGGACCATTTCAAAACTAGATATAATTTTTTATATCCATATTAAAATTTTAAACCTATAAGGGTTGAACACTTTTGACTTGGGTTTAAAATTTGGTCTACACTAACTCTAATAAAAATCCCAATCCTAAAACACCTCTATATTTGGCACAAGTCTTTGCACAAATGGTACAATAACAATCCTTATGTAATATTTTAATAGAATTCAAATGATCCAAATGTAAACCCATTTTTTAAAAATGGATAATAAAACTATTCAAATCATTAATAACAAAACAAATTATAATTTTATTCCCCATACTCTAAGATATGTCAATGGAAACATCATTCCTCAACCACCAATGTTTAACAAGATGTTTCAAAATCTTCAAAATGAACTTGTAGATCCCTTAATTGTTTTCATATACATTGGAAACATTTATATAACTATAAAATATTATGGGACTAAGTATCTTAATTTACATCTTAAAAAATTTGGTAATTATATAAGGAATGGATTTAAACCAACACTTATGCTACCAATAAAATTTTAGCCAAAACCTTTGTTGGAGACAATATAGAATGATATAATCAAATTCATATACATTCTATTACACAACTAGAGGATGTATTCAATACTCTATTCAATTAATAAAAACATAAATAACTTCTTTAAAATATCCTTAACAATTTAATTAACACTAAGTATCTCCTTAGTGAATCCTCCCATACTTTAATTGAGTGATGAAAGTCACTAGTGCATAAATCAGACCATAACATGAGTGATGAAAATATATTCAAACAATTTTTTATCACTCTTAAATTCCCTCTTCATGAAAATTTTATAATATTATCTCCTTAAACCTTGTAAGAGGCCTTCAACTAATAAAAATGGCATATATCCTTATAGCTCTATTTAAACAATATCAACATACAAAAAAGGAATCTTTCAGAACTATAACCAATGTAATCATTATAGATCAAGAATATAAAGAATGTTAGATCATAGTTAGTTAATAACATTAAAAAAAATTAATAACATAAAATTATAAGCCTAAAACCTAGTATTGAGCAAGGTCAAATAAGAGAGGAATAAAATAAAAATCAATCAAATACAGTTAAACCTTCCTTGGGTACTTTATTGCTTGTCAGTTTCAAGAGGCTTGTGCTCAATTTTTAGATTTAGATGTCTTTGGAAGTTTTAACTCCACTCAGGGTAGAATTTACCATTTTCTACTCTTATCTTGGATTGGAAATTTTCATGAGAATTGTGAATCTATAAAATGAATTTGGCATAGTAAGTTAAGTTGAAGAGAACTCATCCTAATGGAGGTGAAGGCCTCAATTTATAGACTTTTAGTTTGAAAGTTGACAATACCACATCACTTCCAAATTGAGGTTGGATAATTAACCCTAAAATTAATTATTTCACACATGTAATATGCTAAAAACCTCATTTAAGACCTTTTTGGAGTGTAAAAGAAATTTTAAAACAAAAGTGCAATGATTAGTTCTATTAGAGTGTGTCATGGGCCATGTAAGAGATAGGTGTGTAAGAGGATATATAATAGGTGTAAGAGAGTGTGTAAGTGAATATGTAATAGACTAACTTTCCCACACTCCACTCCATTCCATTGAATTGCTTCTCTGATGTCATAACTATTAGGTAATAATTCAAATTTGCTTTTAGGAAATTAGACAAAAATTCTAAATCCATGGAATTTTTTATTAGAAGAAGACTTAGGCCAATTAATCAAGGTGATTAATTGTAAATTAGATAAATTTGACATTTTAAATGTTTATTTACCCATTAAATATTTAATTAATTATCTTGTGAAGGCATTTACTAAGCATTGAATTGATTTGGGATGTATTTGATATGATTAATGATGTGATATGATCCATTTCCCCAATTAGGGATGTGTTACTATGATTTTGGATTGAAATGGTATTTGTCTATGTCAATTTATATAAATTGGTGATTTTTTATAAAATTTTCATGTGATTGTGGAAATTATTTTTCATTTAAATTTAGACACTAAAGTGATTAAAATTAAGTGTCTAATTTTCCCCCTATTTGAGAAGGTATTGTGAGACACAAGGCAAAGTAACATATTTTCAAATAAATAAAAATTTGTTAATAACAAGTTAAAAAATTCTATGAATAAATAATTAGTGACCCATAATGCCCCTTTGAGAGGGAATGTAGGGATAAAATATGTGGATGGGCTCTAGAAAAAGAGAGGAAGAAGCAAGAAGAAGAGTGAGATTAACCCATGAATGAGATTAGTCCAAATGAGATAACACTTGCACACTTTTATTTTCAATGGTTAAGAATAATAAAATTTAATTGGCCCCAAGGTGTGGGGAATAAAAAAATGTAACATCCCAAAATAATTGGAACACTTTAAATTTCCCTAGATAGGGCAAAAGTTGTGGGCTTGGAATTAGAAGAAAGGTTGAATGATGGCATTGCCCCCAAGAGGAGATAATAACTAAATAATGATTTTCCACAATAGGGTGGATTTGATCAATGATTAAATTATTTTACCCATTAGGGTATATTTAATCATGGATTGGTCTAGATTGATTTTCCCCATTAGGGTGGATTTTCATTGATTAAATGATTTTCCCCAGCAAGGCAGATTTGATCAATGATAAAATGATTTTCCCTAGTAGGTCAAGTTTTATAATTGATTGGTCCAATTTATTTGATTTATTTATTTAAAATCATACCTCAAGGAATTAACCTAGGACATATATTATATAGGACATCAAATATTCAAACATAGGTGCGGTGGTATAGTGACTATTCAAAGATTGAAGAAGCCATTAAAAACCAAGCACATGGGAATGCTAAAAGGCAATGAGATAATGATGAAGGATAATGATGTGATTGGATTAGAAGAATATGAATGCTAATATGAATGAAACAAGGGTGGTTGAGATGACCTTATAAATTAAGCACTACATACATAATCTGAATGGACATTAAGCCACTGTAGTTAAACCTATAGTGAGAGATACTACTAATAAACAATAGGTTGTGGTAGGAAAATGCCAAAGTAGGGTAATAATGAATGAAGGACAAATGGACAATGTTGGCTAATAATGGATGACAATGAGAGAAAGGAATAGTAGTCTCTAAGGACCATGTCATGTAAGAAATAAAAGTGTTCATTTATCAAAATATCATAGAAGTAATATGTAATAATTTTCCCCAAACATGTCTCAATTTACCTTCCATTTTTATGACAATTTTAAGATGGGAAGACTAATGGTCACAAAAGGATGGGCTACGATGGATAGGTTTGAATTGTAAAAATGGTTGGAATGATATGGAATGTTTATCAATACAAATGAGGTTATCCCCACATGTCAAGGTAATTTAAGATATTAAATTATTTATGCATGATGCCATAAACCTAGTTTTAATCATGGTACTTACCCAAGGCACCATATGCATGGTTTTCACCATTGGATGAATTGTTTCTCTATTTAAATTTTTGATTGGATTTTTTATTGATTTTTTTTGTTTGTTAGTATATGAACTTAATGGATAATTATGAGATGCATAATTTGGACCCTTTTTTATCTAACCAATACCTACTTAGAATAGTATCTTTATCTAAATACTATTATTGATGTGAATTATATTGTTGTTACCTTGATCTTTTTTGGTCACTAATTTTTTTCTTCAAACCTTTATACAATGTGTATTCATAGTATATTTATAGAAGAGTGTTTCCATGAAGGGTAAATAAAATTATGCATATGATAAATTGGATAATTGGATAATAGTGTATGGGTCTTGAATGAATAATATGATCAGAATGGAATGTATAATGGTTAGGGGACAAATGAAGATTGGGATTTTCAATCACACACATTATTTTTTATTTTAGATTTGATTTGATTTTGATTTTGGTTGGGATGATATTATCTTGCATAAGGTCATCATCAACTAACGAGGAACTAATTTTCTCAACTATTGGCATATTGAAGACGTTTTCACTAATAAAAACTTCATGAATATTTTTATCTAGATTATCCAATGACACCTTGGATAAGGTTTCATTACAGGATTTCAATAATTAATTTTGATTTTCCCTTAGCACATTAATTAAGGTTTCACTAAAGGATTTTGTTTCTTAAATTCGATTGTCATCTAGTGCCTCAAACAAGGTTTTAATAGAATATGTTGAGTCTGGACTTTGATTTCCCCTAGCATCTCAAACAAAGTTTCACTAAGAGATTCTTATTATAATTGAATATTATCTTATATCCACTAAAATTATACCACTAACATGTCACCATGGATGAATTTCAATGCTATATGATTTTGTCAATCCTAATCAACATTTATGGGTGATAGAATATAAATATAATGGCTAGGCTAGTTAATGGTAAAGGCATGAATAATGGTAATAGAAGTGTAAAATAAATCAAAGTCCTCATAGAGGATACTAGGAAAACTTATTTAAATTAAAAATAAAATATACTCAATAGCCATAGAAGGATCACACATATATTCAATCTGATCTATAAGGAACATGTAGTTGATGTTATAATATATACTAATGTATGTTGATTCTAAAGTTGATTCATACTAAAGTGGATCTAATTAAGAGTATAGTTAATTTTGTGATATACAATAATGTTTTATAATTCTTAATTTGGTTCTAACTCAAGATGATCTAAATCTAATGTTGAGGCTAATGTTGGTTCTACTTTTAATGTTAAATCTAATATTAGTTATACAATGGAACCCATTTATGATATCGGTTATAAAATATAACTTGATTTCAATTTTGAGGTATCCAAAAAGAGGTCATGTTGAATTGTGTTTTCCACAAGTATCTTATTCACCTTTCACTTGTAAATGAAGGATTTGGGATGAAGGAATTTTTTAAAATGGGGAATTTTTGGCAATGGATGAATAATGGGATATTGATTAATAATAATGGGCATTTAAAAGATGGGATTCTCAAAGATGGGTATTGTTTCAAATATAAATGGACTAATAATGGTTTAGGTTTGGTCAAATATGGGTGGTTTGACAAAAATGTCAACAATGTGTTAACTATCTATATCTTACTTTGGAAGTGTACGTATTGATCATGCTTAAGAAGGGGATCATGACATATATAGATCAATTAGTTATCAAACTTTAACACATTTGGGTCATCAATAGATAAGGTACCTTAGAGGGGAAATGACATAATAGGTCTAGACCATTATTTTTGTTGTGGTTGTAAGATCATATTGGCTTAGAAGCTAATGGATGAAATGTCAAAAGTAGATGCCAAATGAGATAGGTTTTGGCTAAGTTGTAAGAGTTGATCAACCATGTTTTAATGTATGAATGGACATGTTAGAACAAGTTTAGGATCAAAATATGCCATGAATCAGATTAACCTTAGATAAATGGCCCTAAGTAAGGATACATGCAAGAGGAATTTGATTGGAATAAATTAGCCCAAAAGAGGGTGAACTTGGAATTTTATTAGAATTGGGCCTAAAGAGGGAGGTTTTGGTATTAATTGAAATGGGCCTAAAAATGGTGGTCCTAGTCTTAATGTAATTGTCTTATGTTTTTTTGGCCCATAATAATGTGTAATAGACTGATTGGAAATTCCCTAAATAGGTTAGATTGGACTAATATTGGAATGGGCCTAAAAAAGGTAGATTTGATTCAATGTAATTAGATTAGATTGGATTGGAACCAAAAAGGGTGACATGGACTTGATTATAATAGATTTCCCCAAACAGGATGGAAAAACTTGATTGGAATTACCACAAATAGGGTGGATTGGCATAGACTAGAATTACCCCAAACAAGGAAAATTAGCATAAATTGGAATTACCACAAATAGGGTAGAATGATATAATATGATTTGAATAAAATAAAGCTTAGATGGCATGACATACATCATTCCTAACCTATAGGTGTTGGAGATTGAACAAAAATACAAAAAGTGGTTTAAATTGTCGTGATTGACTTTGAATAATTGGATTTGGTCAAATTAGACATGGTTTAACATTACTCTAATATGTGGATTTAAAGTTGCTTTGGTTAAAGTTGAGATAATTTGGAATTAGAATTATAATGGGGTTTAATATGAACTTGATCAGATTATAATGTGGTTCAAGATCAACTTGATTAAATTCAAATTACATGGTATGTGGTTCAAGATGAACTTGGTTTGACATTTAATCGATTGATACATAACTAGTTTGGTACATGGTTCAAGATGAACCTGATTTTGCTTGGATTGTTTTGGTACATGGTTCAAGATGAACTAGATTTGGATTAGAATAGTTTACCTTGGTTTTGGAATTGGTTTGAAATTATAAAATGAATTTTTTTCTATAACTTTGAACATGGTTGAAATTTGACAGCCTAATGATGTGGTTTAGATAAGAAAGGTACGTACTTAGACAAATTTCAACAAGACATCTAAAAAAGTGATTTTTGACTTGAAAAATGGATAGAGTAATGCCTCATTGTGTAGGTGTAGTATGACAATTTTTTGCATTGGACTTTTTGGATTTAGTTTTAAATACAAATGAGTTTTTGGCATAACAATCAAACATCACAAGGTTATTTTAATAACTAACACATGATTATTTCACAATCATTGATCCTTCAATAAACTTGCCTTTAAGAGTATTAAAATTTTAAAGATTCATTTAATAATTAAATTTAGTTATTAGTGGTGCTTAAATGCCACTCTTCTCTCAAAGGTCTATACATGTAAGGTAATATTTAGGGGTTATTAACTTTACACCCCTATATCATTTAATGTTTTATGGTAAAATTAGCCTCTACAAAGTAATCTAAAATTGGACTATTCATGGGAGGAACTATCCCCTTCATGGCTACTTCATCCATTATATTTCATTGAATTGATAATGTATTTATTTTTGACTACTTAAAGTCTTACTTGGATTTCTCTATGGTCCCTAAAGGGATAAAATTTGTTGAAAATGAGATATAGGCATTGGTATATTCATAGAGGGATACATTCCCTATCAAATAGACTTTAGATTACACAATGGTTTTATCTAATGGCTTAGCATTTGAAGTTAACATGTTTTTTTCACAAAACCCTTTATGGTGAATTTTTCTAGGCTCTAACAGCACCTACAAATAATTTATATCCTTCCTTAGATATATAAGGTTGGTACAAATGTTGGGTGATGAAATCCTAGTTTTCATACCCTAAAGACCCATAAGAAGGTAATGACACCCCAATTACATAGCCTAGAATAAAAAAGAAAGGTATTAAAATTTTTATTCATAAGAATCCCATTAATGGAAAGTAAATAACATATGTGGTGAATCTCTCATGATAAAAGAAGTAGTCACCTTCATATTTTTGGGTTATTGTATCGAGGGGAGAACATACACATACATTAATGACATAACATATAAATAAAATAAGACAAATGCAAGGAAATAAAAGACTTCTAAAAGAGCAAGTTTTTAAGCACAAGTTGAATTATGTTCTTTTAAGTCCAAATTGAAATGTTTTCAAAAGGAAATGTACTTTGATTTTTAGATCTAAAATCCACTCTTTTAGATAAGATACTACAACAAAAGTGATTAGAAGTTATCAAATGTGCCTTTTATATTATCAGTAAAGTCAAAAATAAGTTTGTTTTAAGTCTCAATATTTTTTATAAATAAGGAAAAACTACCATTTATTTGGGTGAAACCATCATTTCCTATAAATATAATATAGATAGAAATTTGGAAAATCACTAATTAGTAGGGTTAAACTACTAAAGAAATCAGTGCAAACACTATGAATCAAAAGTACCAAAAAGTAGAGAGAAACCATCAAATAAAATGGTGAAAAAACTAAAAATGGAAAACCAACCAAAAACTAGGAACAAAGAGATAATT
The DNA here is from genome assembly GCA_037957365.1 of Torreya grandis. Taxonomy (NCBI): domain Eukaryota; kingdom Viridiplantae; phylum Streptophyta; class Pinopsida; order Cupressales; family Taxaceae; genus Torreya; species Torreya grandis. The sequence goes on along the minus strand of JARHVA010001253.1, from coordinate 1,727,272 downwards.
AGTAGATGTAAAATCATCAAAACACAAGGTGAACTCACTAAATAAATAGGAGAAAATGATGAAAAGGGTGAAAACACTGATTATGATGGCCTATAAAATGACATAAAAATTAGAAGCTAAGGGTAAAAAACTATTGATTTTAATGAAATCACTGATTTCTAGGGCAAAACAACCATTTTTACCTAGGATAGAGTTTTGCAAATTTTTGAAAAAAATAAGAAGAATTAAGCTGATTTCTAGAATAATTCTTTTAATTAGTAGAATACATAAGGCCTAAAAGAGTTTATGGAGTGTGTAAATGTCCCATTAGGTGTGACATTATGTATATCATGAATCTAAATAATTTTATATCATAATTAGTGAATAAAATCAAAATTAACTTTAAAAACATAACATTTTAAGCCTAATCCCTAGGATTGAGCAAGGTCAAACAAGAGAAGAATAAAAAAGAAATAAAAAACATTGTTATACCTTCCTTCGATACTTTCATTCTTGTCAATTTTAAGAGGTTTGTGTTCAAATTTTATAGATAGAGGTCTTTGGCAATGTCAACTCCATGTGTGGGCATCATTCCCCTTATCTACTCTTAGATTGGCTTGGAAATTATCATGAGAATCTTGAAGCTCTAAGAAGATTTTAGAATTGTAAGTTTATTTCAAGATATCTTTTCTAAAATGGATGTGAAGGCTTAAATTTATATACTTTTGGTTTGAATGGTGACCATCCATATCATATCCAAATGGAGGGTGGACAAAGAACCCTCAAATTCATGATTTCACACATGGAGTGTGTAAGAAACACCATTTAAGATATTTTTGGAGTGTGAAAGGAATTTTGGAATAAAAGTGTAATGATTGGTACTCTTGGAGTGTTTCATAGGCAATTTAAGAGAGGAGTGTGTAATAAGATCTATAATAGGTGTAAGAGAGTGTGTAAGCCACCATGTCATATACACCTTTCCCATACTCCACTAGATTCTATTGACTTGCCTTTATGATGTCACAATTATGAGGTAATAATTTAATTTTTATTTTAGGAAAAATATAATTCAAAATCCATAGAATTTTATATTATAATAAAACTTAGGCCAATTAATCAAGGTGATTCCTTGGAAATTAGAGGGATGTGACCTTTGCAATGTTTATTTTCCCATTAAATATTCATTTAATCATCCTAAGAATGCATTTAAAAATAATTAAATTGATTCATCATGAGTTTAATAACATCAATGTTGAGATATGATACATTTCCCCAATTAAGGATGTTTTTCTATGATTTTAGATTGAAATGCTAGTTGTGAAGGTAAAATAGATCAATTGGCAATATCTAGTCAAATTTGTGTGTGATTACGAAAAGTCTCTCTGATTATAGTTTAGACATGAAAGTGGTTAAAATGAAGTGTATACAATCACCATTAATCCTTCTCAAAATAAGCCTCCACAACCCAATTTGAGATCATCTAAATCATATAACCAAATTCCTCCCACCCTCCCTTTAATATGCAAGATATTAACAAGTTTTTATCACCATCCAAACCATACATTTTACACTACTATCCCTCCATTATGGTATGATCCTAAAAAGTATTATCGGTTCTATATCAATATTAGTTAATCTAATGAAGCCTATCATTCACTCTAAAAAAGTTTTATTAAAGGCCATCTTAGGGAAAAAAATGTACCATAAACTTATCACCAAATAGTTCTATAATAAATAACCTAAATCATCTAATAACTCTTCCTAAAATCCCAAATCTCCAAACTAAAAACCTTAAAATTCATTGTTGACCAAATTTTAACCTCAAGACAAAATTTATCATCCCCTCTTTATTGAAACTTTCATATTATTGTCATTTGGTCTTTCCATGTCTTATATGGTTCCTAAAAGTCTTCATAAAACCTTATTAGTAATGTTTAAGCTTAGTTTGAAGAAGTTAAGGTAATGTCTTTCTTTGGTCATATAGTGGTCTAGACATGTCATGGAGAGATAATGATTGGTAAATTGGTGTCATATGGTTTTATTATTATCTCAAGGTCATTTTATGTCTAACTCAATTCATACAAGAATTTCATGATGTTTTGGAATCTTTAAGGTTCAATTATAAACTTGAAGGTGGTGAAAATACATGAAAATGTTATTTTTTCTCTAACTAAAATGTATCTAAAAGTTTAAAAAGTGAAAAAAAACATAGCAAACACCTTCCAATGACCTTGGATCATTTACAAAACTTCCACACCTATCAAAAAGTTAGAATAAGGTTAGAATCTTGAGTTTCAATGCCATATTGAGGAGTTACAAGACTTGTATAGACTTAAGTAAAAAGAGTTTAAAAATGTCTATTGAGATTAAAATGGTCATAAAAAAGCATGGGAATAATTTTGAAGTTAAATATTTGTAAAAAAATCTCTCTCTTCCATTGATCCATTCACAAGTTCTTAAAGGCCATTTTCAATTGCATGGTATAGGTCGTATAGGTAGATTTGAGTAAAAATATTTTAGAAAATGTTTATAACCCCTACGGGATTCCAATTTGTGGCATTTGTCATTATATTTAGATCCCTAGCTTTATGAATAATTGCTAAAGAGCTAGGTTGATTTTTAAAGACTCAAATCCATATAGGCTACATTTTGTGCAACTCTAGTGCAAGTGTGAACTATTTGGATGAATGAAACCAATTAGAGTGAGTTATCATAGGTCATAATATGTACCATACATATATATTCACCATGTTGTCATATGTGGATGGTCTTTTTATAAGGGAATATTATCTTATGCATTATTAGGAAGTGACTATCAGTTTTCTATGTTTTAGATTTATTTAGATGGTCTAATTAATCTAAATTTTCATTCATTGTATTATGATATCCTATAAATATATTCATGTCACTCTTAATAGCTAAAAATTTTGTACTCTATTCAAATGGTCACATCTTCATTCACCTTGTGGACTATGTTTTTGTGCGTCTGTATAATAGGGTGATGTGAGTGGTTTTATATCTATATTCTAAAAATAACTTAAATTTGTGACTTCATGTTAAATATGATGATGAAATGTAATAATTGGTATATGAGTCTTAGTGGTTATAGTTTCACTTTTCAAATCTCTAATGCATAAGGTTGCAAACCTATAGGTCTACAAATCTATAGGTCTACAAGTTCAAGAGAAATACATGGTGTTAGATGGATCAAGTTGTATACCCAAACATGTAAGCATTATGATGGTTTAAATATAAAAAGTTTCATGGAAAAATAAAGACTTATAAATCATTTTAATCTAAAGAGAGTTGATGGAAGGCTAACAAACCTAATGCCTCTACATAGGACTGTATGTGTAGATAGTGAATACAAAGTTTAAAGATGCCTTGAAAATACTAATAGACTTGAGGGAAGTGAGAATGAACTCTTGACAAGGATTGTTTATTGAATAGACATCATGGTGTAGTTGATATAATTAAAACTCAAGATTACTTAAGCGTACCCTTTAAATGACTACTTATATCCATTAAGAGGACTGCCTTGAATAATGAATGATAGTGAAGTCTAGAGTTTCAATACATTGAGAAGTGTATTAAAAAATTAAAATACAAATAGGAACATACTAATGAGAAAATTTTGATGATTTAATAGTAGATTAAATTACCAAAAAAGGGTCATAACATATAATAGGTTTGTAGACCCAGTACCCCTACACAGGCTTGAGTTTGAGGAAGTACATAGGGGTATGTGAAGAGATATGAAAAATTGGAAATTAAACCTATATTAAATGAGTAAAAACCCTCAATGAAGTTAAATACTATAGGTGTTATGTTAGCTTTAAAGATATAAAATCCTTGAATATAGTTAAATTATCCCAATTGACACCTACAACCACATATTGAAGATTTTGCCTTGGATATTGGATGATAGTGAAGTAAAAAGTTTCAAGGATTTGAATAAGGTACTCAACCATTAAATAACATGAAAAGAGTTTGAGTAGGTTAAGTTTTGTTAATTAAGTCTCTTAGAATACCAATTTTTCAATTACCCTCTTAAGTTCATACACATAGTCCTTACACAAGTCTACCTACCTAGTCAACATGAAGTTGCTTTTTTGAGAATGCTTTTAGGTCTATGTGAGGTATGAGAGAAAGGTATAATATTAGAGAAGAGACTCATGGATCAAAAAAAGAATAGGCCTTCTGCCTCATGAGAATTTTGGTTATTTGAAGAGGTTCAAGGATCTATAGAGGGAGTAATCTAAAAAAATATGTTTGAATATGATTTAATTATGATGACCTAGTTCCATAAAATTTTAGACTTAAGAAATAAACTTGGACAACCTGTTCAAGCCTAACGAGGCTAATTTATATCTATACCTACATGGGTAGTCAATTAAGGAGATGGCTAGTCAGTCAGAGTTTTATTTTAAGTGAAATGATGACAAATTTCATGGGTAATTTTTATATCAATGAGACTTGGAGAGGATGTTCAAAGGAATCATATCAAAAGTCTCTCTAAACCCTATAATCACCTACAACCTAGCCAAGGTATTCAATTAACACCAAATAGTCATGTGTGTCTTAAGGTGATGGTCAGCTGGTAAAGTGGAGTGAACTTGAGGAACACATAAACCCTGATAATATGATGAGGGGTATAAATAAGCATTTCATGAGGTCCTAGAGTCCTGATTGTAAATAAAAGAGGTAAGTATAAGTAGATAGGGTATGCTAGGTAGATTGGCTTAGGAACCCTAAGCCTAAGCTAATGAGATGGTTATAGACCTAATGAAATAAAATTTTAAATATGAACATTATTATAAGCATAGGATGATGTCATGGGCCCATGGAAGTCATTGGTAATCATATTAAAACTCAAAATATGCACCTGCATGCCTCAATTCTCTCTTAGACCTCACAAAATACCTACTATCATCTTGAGAGGCTATGTTCTTTTGCTTAGTATAGTTCAGAGATGTTTCATGGGACATTGGTATCCTAGGGATAGTTTTATACCCTAGTGTACTTTCATTTTTTGGAATTGGTTGGAGGACTAATGTACTGAGCTATATGAACAATCCTTAAGAACTCAAAGCACTTTCAAACTACCTAAGAGAGCTATAATGACATAATGAGAGAAAATAAAAATTATATTCCTTTATATGCATTGAAAAAACTTCAAAATGACCTATATAATTTTCAATACTCCCATGAGCATCACCCCATGCCATTGGTTTATACATCACTATATAGAACTATAAAGAATAGGCCATAAAAGAATATTTTATGATATTTGATAGGTCTATACAAAGTGTCAAATATTTAAATTTGGAATGGATAAAAGGGAGGAGGTAACATAACTAAATCACATGTTTATTTTGGTTTTTTCATGTGTGGGAATCCTACAGAGACAATTTTTAGTCTCTTGGTAGGGAGGCCTAAATGAGACCTAGTAAGGAGAGAGAAATAACCAAAAGGGATATCTCCACTCACTTTTTGATCCTAAAATTAAACATGAAGCTATAAATTCATATTGGAACCTATAATATTCCTCCATATTCTCATTACCATTGATACATTTCTCCATAAAAGGAAGTTTTCATGGTTTTAGGGCTACAAAGAATGAGACCTAATTTAGGATTTTGGTGGAGAATGAATACTTAGGTCTAATTTGAAACCTCAAAATGGATTTTTTTAGGTCCAATATGAGTGTAATAGGCCATCCATGAATATAGGATGAGATTAATAATAGTAATAATAAATAAAATTAAAAATAATAATATATTAATAATAATAAATAAAAATAATAATAATAATAATAATAATAATAATAATAATAATAATACAAGTTTTGACACTTGTATGCAAGATTGGCCTAAGGAGATAAAGAGTCCTCTAGACACCTAGCAAGAAAAGGAAGTGATGTGTCAAGGAGAACTTGAAGGGGTCAATTAAGAGGTGTCAAGAGAAAATAAAATATGTAATATAACCTATTATGGAAATCAATAAGGCCACTTATAACTCAATAATTTAAAGCAAAAGATAGTTTTTGAGAGTTAGTTAAGGTGTCAAAAAAGCATTCTAACTCCTACACCACTTGGAAGGTTGAAACATCTTTAGGAGTGAGACACATGGATTTGGATGTCTATTGTGACTATTACATAACTATATTTATTTTTTAAACTCATAGACACTTGTAAATCTTCTCCTACTATGTCTCTCTCTCTCTCTCTCTTCATAATTATCTATATACGTAGCCAGTTTTGGCTTTTGTAAAGAATCAGTCCACCTAGGTATGGAAAAACCCTACCTATTTTCAACCTTTGATAAATGAATAACAACTTGGATTACCTTCTCCATGGATTATTTCAATGTGCATGTTAGACTAGTTGATCTTGCTAAGTGATATATTCCCTTCCTTGGCATATTTTCCTTGTTAGTATTTATATTCAGTTTTGAAAGTCTTTTATAAATCTCTTAAATTGTTCAAATGAGGTGTTTATGAGTTTATTGATTTTCCTATTCACTAGTGTCATGTCATTACCTCTTATTTAGTCCTCTTATCTCAATATTGCTTAATAAACCTCCATGAGAAATAATTATGTAGAAGGGAAAATTTGGATTAGTGTCATGTGCAATTTAGGCTCTTATTTGAAGTATAATTATAGTTGGTTAGTAGTAATTGGTTTAAATTTGGTGTATCACCTCATTAGAATTAGGTTTATTTCATGTTTTATCTCTCCTTTTTCATCCAAACAAGTTAGTATCATAGGTGATGATATTGAATAGACATATCAAGGGAGCTATCCCTTTAATCTTGAGGTTTACCCCTACTCTAGACAACTCATAGGTCTAGGGGTCATCCCATTATTTCAATAAATTAGAGTAGGATTAAACTAATTCTCTAAGGGTTCAAAATTGAGTGACAATAGTTTTATCATGCTTGGTGGGACTAAGGTCCAAAGTTATGGAAAAACTATTAGTATGTTCTTCTACCTATTAGCCTTTAGAGGCATTAAACAAACACCAATGGCAACGCTGAATGCAATCAACTAGTTTTAGCATCCCAAGTATTTATTATGAAAAGTATTTGATAATATATTATGTTTTTCCTTGACTCATGAAGTTAGGATGGTTAGGTATGAAGAGAAATTCTACTATATGCCTCCTTATCAGCCTTGTCATGACCCCAACTATGTGCCTTAGTAGCCATATCAAACATATTACCCTCCTTATGAGTCATATTAGCCCTATGGTCAGAGTATTCCCCATGTATATGACCATGATGTTATATCATCACCCCTATAGAGAAGGCTATAAAGAAGGCTATTAAAAAGGCTATAAAGAAGTCTATAAATAAGGCAATGAGGAAGGCTATAAATAAGGCTATAAAGAAAATGATATTCTTATTGAATAATATGTACCTTCTTATCAAACTCAACATAACTCCTACTATCTATATGATCCATATCAACCTCACCTTGATACTTATTAGCCTTATCATGAGTCATATCAGTCATATGGTTATCCTACATTCTCCTCATATAATTCAACTTACACACCTTAGTATCCCTACCATGACTTGTAGTAGTCAAACCTTTCATTTCTATTTTAATTCCATCTTTTAAAGAGCCTCAAGAGGTTGAGGATCAATTTTTAGTTATTAAACAACCTTAAGAAGTCTATGATGAAAATAAAATTCTCATTGAAGAGGATGTCTCTTCCATTTCCCAAATCAACATTTCATATCTCAAAGAGTTTATTCAAAAAACATCCATTCCTAAGCCCATTCATGATCCATCCACCACACCCTATAATACCTCTCCAACCCATGAACTCATTAATCACCCTTCCACCACATCCTTTTTGGAAAAATAACCTATACTATGAGAAGCAAGCAAAGAGGATCAAGCTATAATTGAAGCTGATGAAGAAGACAACTCAAGTGTCTATGATGAAGAGTTCACTATTGGTACCCCCTTTAGTGAAGACACATAAATCAGTATTCTTAAGCAAAACAAGAGATGATCTAGATCAATTTATGATTTCCAATGTAGAAGTTGATCAAGGTATAGAAGAGAAGGCTTTGGAGAGGAACATCATATTGGTTGTGTTGGTTGAATCTCATAAGCATGATCAAGATATTAGTTTTGAAAAACCAATAAAAAATAAATTTATTGATAACTCCATATACAAATATGAATTATGGCATAATTTCAAAGAAATATGTGGAGTTTTAGGATCTTCAAAAGCCTACACCCCCTACTAGACAGCTTAAAGATTTTATTAAAGATGTCTTGCTTTTTGGAAGGACAACATGACAACCTCCAAGGTATCATGATGGATTCTTCTCCTATAAGTCAATAGGTGGCCATGTTTGAGGTAAGCATAAATATAAAAAATGAGCATGAGAAATAGCTTGATGATCTTGAAGTATCTGGTAGGAGGTTTGATGTCATTAAAGATGTCATGAAGGTCAAAGAAGCATCCTTAGATGAAGCATCATTAGATATAGTTCTAGTTTAGGAGAATCATGAGAGTGTTTTTGAAGTACAAGATGAGTTCACCTTCATAGGTGATATGTTTTCAACTACCATTGTTTCATTTGAAAACATGATAAGTGGAATGGAAATTATGAAGGAGAGGAAGACATCAAGAACAAGGCTCAAGAGATAACTTGATTCATGCCTTCCTTCATCTCATGGATAAAGAGATTGTACAATATTCCCCTATAATCCAATAGGAAGAAGTTGTTTTTAGGTTAGTTGTACATAGTTAGTTTACTTATGTTGTTTTTATGTTCCCTAAGTACTTGATAACACATGTGTGAGTCTTGTTGCTTTGTTTTATATGGGTTTTTTTAATTTTGTGTGTTTTGAAGTTATTGTCAAATTTTTGTGACATGATCAAAGTTTAATCAATTATAAAACTAATTTCAAGAGACTCCATTTCCCAATGAACAAACAAGGATACTAAACCATTAGTAATGTAGGCATACTACCCTTATGAATCACCAGGAATGTTGGCCAAATTTTGACTTCAACTCAAAATTAGTCAACCCTCTATATTGAAAATTTCATATGATTATCATGTGGTAATTTCATGCCTTATATGGTCCCTAAAAGTCTTCATAAAACCTTATTAGCATTGTTTAAGGTTAGTTTGAAGAAGTTAAGGTAATGTATTACTTTGGTCATATAGTGGTCTAGACATGTCATAGAGAGATAATGCTTATTAAGTGGTGTCATATATTTTTATGAGTTTACCAAGGTCATTTTATGTATAAATCAATTCATACAAGTATTTCATGATGTTTTGGAATGTTTAAGGTTTGATTGTAAATTGGAAGGTGGTGAAAATACATGAAAAAATGATTTTTGGATAACTCCAATTAATGTCAAAGTTATCTAAGTGAAAAATCCATGCACACACCTTAAAATGACTTTAGATTAGTTACATAACAGACACACCTATGATAAAGTTATAACAAGGTTAGAATCTTGAGTTTCAATGCCACCTTGAGGAGTTAAGAGACTTATATAGACTTATTGAAGTCACTTGAGAGTGAAAAGAGTTTTAAAATGTCCTTTGAGATTTAAAAATTCAAAAATAAGTATGGTAATATGTTTGAAGTTCAAGAGTTGAAGAAAATTATCTTTCTCTTCCATCATTCCAATCACAACCTCTTGAAGGCCATTTTTAATTACATGGTACAAGATGTATAGGTAGAGTTGGGGGATAATATTTTAGATAAAGTTTAGAACCCATATAGGCTTCCAATTAGTGGCATTGGTAATTATATTAAGATACTTAGATTTATGAACAATATCTAAGGAGCTAGACTACTTTTTGAAGACTCAAATCCCTAAAGGCTAAGTTTTGTGCAAATCCAATGTAAGTGATAACTCTTTGTCTACATGAAAATAATTAGAGTGAGTTATCATAGGTTTGAAGATGTACCATACACACACATTCACCATGTTGTCATGTGTGGATGGTCTTTTGTTAAGGGAATCTTCTTTTGTGCATTATTTGTAAGTGACTAAATTTTTTATGTGTTTCAAAGTTCTTCAGATGGTATAATGCATATACATGTTCCTTTATTGTCTTGTATTATCTTCTCAATCCATTCATGTCACCATAACTAGCTAAACATTTTATACTAGCTTCAAATGGTCAGATCTTGATTCACCTTGTGGACTATGCTCTTATGTGTCTACATAACAAGGTGATTTGAGTGGTTTTGTATATGTATTTACAAAATAACTTTAAGTTCTGACTTCATGTTAAATATGTTGATGTAATGGAGGTAATGGTATCTGAGGTCTAATACCTATAGTTGCATGTTTCAAAGCTCCAACACACAAGGTTTTATACCTATAGATCTCCAACTTCAAGAGAAATCCATGGTGTCATCTGGTTCAAGTTGTATGCCCAAACATGTAAGAATTTTAATGTTTTCAATATAAAAAGGTTCATGGACACATGAATACTTATAAAGAATTTGAAGCCAAAAAGAGTTGATGGTAGGTTATATAGATGTGTGTGTGTGTGTGTGTGTGTGTGTGTGTGTGTGTGTGTGTGTGTGTGTGTGTGTGTGTGTGTGTGTGTGTGTGTGTGTGTGTGTGTGTGTGTGTGTGTGTGTGTGTGTGTGTGTGTGTGTGTGTGTGTGTGCATGCGTGCGTGCGTGCGTGCGTGCGTGTGTGCATGTGTGTGTGTGTGTGTGTGTGTGTGTGTGTGTGTTTGTGTGTGTGTGTATTATTTATGAGAAAATAATTGTATCATACCATATTATTCACATTTTCAATGTAATTTTATATTATTATTATTAGTATAAGTGATACTTTACACACACACACACACACACACACACACACACACACACACACACACACACACACACACACACACACACACACACACACACACACACACACACAAGCACGTACACGCACACGCACACGCACACACGTGCGCATGAACGCGCGCTCACACACACACACACACACATGCACATGGACACACACGCACGCACACGTATGCACACACACACATAATCTTAAATATATATATTATAACCTATATCATAATATTATTATATAACAATATTCTGATTAACAACTAATTATATTCACCTCTTAGTAAATAACAACCTATATATACTCAAACTTACACAATGTGAAAACTAATACAAACATTTTTCTATATTTTATCTCATTTTTTTCCACTTTACCTCTTTGTTTACTTGTTTCACTTGTTTTCTCATTGGTTGATTTGAATTTTCAAAAACTATGCTTTCTTTCTTAGTTGGTTTAGGTGACAACTTAAGATCCAAAAGTTCTTGAATTAGCATGTCTTTTTGCCTCAAGATTGCTAATGAATCCCACATGTTAATTATAACATTAGACCTATTCACATGATCTACAATACTTTATGGAGTTGTACTTACCTTTAGATGCACAGTTTCCACAATTGGTTGATCCTGAACTTGTGGCACTTGATGAGACTTGACAACCTCTATGTTCTAATTTTTATATAATGTTTTGGAAATAAAATAAGTATTGAGATTCTTAGGAACATTAGGAGGTGTGTTTGGAACATGATTCACATCCTTAATCTCTTTAGTTTATCTCTTTTTTTCTCTAGTTACAATTACAACCACACTACTTGAAGTACCATAATCACCAACTTGATTCAAGGATACATGATCATCAAGTTGCCAATTCATAAAGGTGGAATCCAACTACCCTTGTCCATTATTACCCTTATATTATTATGGCATACCTTTACTATGCTTCCCTTCTTGAAGAGAAGCCTCTTTCTAGGTCACTTGAGGCATCACCATGGATTGCTTAACTAATGCCTAATTCTATATGTCATTCTAATTAGAGGGATACCATCATAAATTTGGGATCATGTTATTTTGAATTGGCATGAGAACAAGATCTTTATATGATGATGGAGAATTAGGATCAATTGTTGCATATGGATTGGCCTGAGTGATATCTCTTTGATCCAGATAAGATGGTCTCTATTCTCTAGAAGGAAGATAGAGAGGTATATTATCTTTGAAAGGATGATAAATAGGATGATTAGGTGTTTGGTAAGGCCTATTTTTTTTGTATTATTGCCTCTTCAATTGGATAATTTCACTCCCAAAGGATTGAAACATTCTTTTGAGCTCTTAAATATTATTTGATTAGCTAGGAATGGCTAAAACTTATGCCTAGGGAGATGGAATAGGATCCATAGGAGGATCTTGAGGGGCTATTATTAGCTATGTTTCTATGAAAAACATTATAAGAGGTCTAGGTGCTAATTTTCTAGCCTATATCAAACTATTCTATGCTCTTATTACAACTTCATAAACATCTAGTAAAGTAGTGCCACCTATTGATTTAATCATGACACTAATGTCTAAATTAAGAGATATTAGATAGTATAAAAAGGCACATTTTAGGGATGGTCTGATCATTATAGGTATCCTAGTCCATATTTTTTGGAATCTATGGTTAAAGTCAGTCATGAACTCATGAGGAGACCCATTTATGGTGGTAACTTATTTGACCAAGGATAAGTGGTTGTATTTGTCCTCAAAATACCTATAAAATGCTAAACATAAGTCATTCCATGAAGAAATATAATTCATTAGAAGGTTTCTATACCACTGCAGTACTTTTCCTTTGAAGGAAGCAATAAGTAGTTTGATATCCACATTCTCCTGGACAACATTGTGAACTAAATAAAAGTTGGAAACATCCTTGGTATACTCAATAGGCATGGTTTTATCTTATCCTATGAAAAAATTAATTATCTTAAGATCTAATGATGGTATATCATCATACTAGACAAGGTTCAGTGGGATTCCTTTGTTAAATGAGACAAACACTTGGTCTATAGCTACTATCTAGGCAGTGAGAATTAAAATATCTAAAACAATGGGCTGACTAGGATATTGAAATAAATTTATAAGATAGGAGTTTATATTTGTAAATATATTCATTTAATAATAATTATAAGGAAACTCAATGAATTCCAAAGGAAAACCTTTACTAGATGATCTTGTGGTAACCTTTGGCATGAAAATTATGCTAGCCTACTACTAAGAACTATGTAACTTTAATGAATGCTATGGTTCAAATGATGATGAGTGTCATCTACTTATATAAATTCTTTTATTTATCTCTAAAATTATGTTATTATAAGAATTATATCTCCTATCAGGCATGCCAAAAACTATTGTCAATTAGGAGTACTAACCTTGTGAGAAAGTGTGTTGTTTCACTCCTGCTAAAATAATGAAATTTCTCCTAAGTGTGGGTGATTTTGGAAAGGAGAGAATATCCATATAAAGGGATAATTCACTTAAAGTGATTAATAAACTAATGTTATTCTTACTAACTATTGTTTTTTGACTATAAGGGGATATTTATTGTATTAGAATTGAAATGAAAACTTATACTAAAAGTGATGCACCAACATATATGACCACTTATTCTTGAAAATGACACTCTCGAGAAGAGAATAAGATTACACACATTCTCTCACTTTAGGCATATGACCTATACAATAATATTTCATAAGAAGGACTTGATAAACTCAATCTTTATATGGAAAGAATGAAAAAAAAATGAATTCACATCTAATATTAGACTAAAGTTGATCTTGACACTTAATAAGACCTATAAAAACTCAAATATATTGTATAAGGGTACAAAAACTAGAAAATAACATAGGAAAAATAATTATTCACAATGTTGTATCAATGTCAAACATCATACACTTCACCAAAACCTTAAAATGGAGGAAAATAAATTCTTATTTATTCAAGAGGCAAGTACAAAATTTGTAACCCTTTCAACACAACCAAAGAAAAAAATTGATAATTCAACTCTCAAAAATATATTACAAATAGAAAATAAAATTATGGGGAGATAAATCAAACCTAGAATAAGGGTGTCAACTTGGTCTTTAAACACCTCAAGTTTCTACATAGTACTTCATAAAATATCTCCTTTCATTCATGTCATTAAGGTGGTATAGAGGGAGAATATCTTGTGTTAAGGAAGATTGAAAATGTCTTCATTATTGATTGGTCAATCTTGTGTTGGAGAGTTATCAATAATTTCATGGTGATGTCATGGAGGTTTCTAGGTGAGTGGATGAAGTGCCTTGATAGTTTAATTGATAATGATAGAGTGTGCAATGTGTTTGTCTTAGTATGCTTGAAGAAGGCATGCTTGATCTTCAAAGTTTGCATGGCTAAGGTTTCTTAGGGATGAATATGAAGCATTTTCCATGAGAAAAAGGTCCAATAAGAAGGTTTATATGCTTTGAGTACTTGTGTGCATGAGTGTATTTTATCTAGTTCATCATTGTTTACATCTAGACATTTTGGATCTAGTGGCAGAAAATCTAAGTAGGTAGTTTGTTGACATCATAATGTGTTGATGAGTCAAGGGGAGTTGGTCATATGGTTGTGATCACATTAGTCCCTATTTTTTATTTACTAAATATAAATTCATGTGATGAAGCATAGTCAATGATATGTGGGTGTAAATTTGAGCTCTCAATCATTTTAATGGTGTTTTCTATATTCAAATAGAGTTGAGTAAGCATGTTGATAATGTCATCATTATCATGCATGGAGGTGTCAAGAGGAAATGGTCATATGGGTTTGTCTAGTATTATGCCTAGTTATTATGCACTAATTTTTAGGTCATGTGATGAAGTGAAAAAAAAATATGAAATTGCAAAGTTGGGCTTATAGGTAGTTTAATAGTGTTTTCCCATTGCCAAATTTGCATATGGCAAGAAAAGCTGAGTAGTCATTTTAATGTAGTCATATTTCACACATGTGTTAGTTTGAAAATAAGTTGATAATATGGGTTTGATCAATTTTTTTCCTAGTTTATTTATGTTAAATCTTAGGTCATACAATGAAGAGCATCAAAAGATATGCATGTGTAAAGTCAGCCTTTTTAGATAGTTCTTGACATAGTTGGCTCTGTGGGAGAAAAATATGAGTGAGCAGATTAATGGATTTATATCTCACATGTGTAAATGTTTTAGGATTTTATTAATACATGTTTGTATTAATATTTAAAAGTATACCATATGGTCCAAATTTGATAACATTCAAGTGAGCAAGGTAAAATATATGATTGTGTAAAGTTGGCCTTCCAAGCAGATAACAATGGTCCCCATACTTAGTTTATTTTGCATGATGTTATATATCAAGACTAGATGGATATATAATGGTTCATGGGTGATTTTAAAATGAATATATATGGTGTGAAACAAGTAAAATAGTTCAAATTTTTTATTGGTTAAATAATTTAATGATCGAGCTATTTAAAAAAGGATCAATGGAGGGTGTTCATTCCAAGGTCTTAAGAAGCAATGAGATGAGAATAAGTGATTGATGTTTAAATAGTAAAAGTGATCAAAAGGAAATAAATGGTGAAAATTGTCATGATTATGGGGGTTTTGAGTAATATCAATGGTTAACATAATATGATAAACACTTGATTGGTCTGTAGAGATTGACAATGTGCATTGAGTCAATATTGTAAGGTTGCATAAGATGAGGTCAACTATTCGAGGTTTAACATTTGGGTAGTGGAAAAATATGAGTTAAATTTTGAATAATATATATTTTTAATGATTTATCTAATCATTAAGGACACAATATGATATCATGGTGTTCAAATTTTAATTGTGACCATTTGAATTCAAATATTTGAATTTAACAAAGGAAAGATTAGTGTTTGGTTTTTGGGTCATATCCTTTGATAAAGGTAGAATTTGGTCATGGCATAAAAATAAAATTTATGTAGGAATTAAATTAAAATATATAAATATAAAATTTAAGGTCTAATTTTTAGTACAATAAAATTTATTGAGCTCTAAATGTGACTATGTGTTTGTTCATGATCTGTAAGTAACTCGACAAGGGAAATTAAGTTGTTCATGATGGTATTTCAATGTTTTGAGTTGAGTTAGATTTTTTAGAGTGTTTTATACTCCATGAGGAACATATGTATGGATTTTATAGGGTTTAACAATCATATGCATTATGAACAAAGGTTTAGAAGTTGACTATGTATTCATTCATGGTGGCTATGTGTACAAGAATGTTGTTTGAGCAAATTAATATAAGAGTTTTTTGGAAATTTTGATAAATTGAGGATGTTAAAAGGGTCATAGGGAAAGGTTACATGCATTTTTAAGTGTTATTATGTTCTTAGTTTTCATGTTGAAGTGTCAAAGAGGTGAATGGGTCATGATAGGACCTAAAATGTGACTTAGGATTATTTGAAATAGAGTTATGCTTAAGTGTGACCCATGTCAGATGCCTTAATTATGAAGGAATGTATTGTGGATAATAAGGAAATATTGTGAACTTGATAATTCATGAATTCTCTATATATATTGAAATTAAATATGATGGTTTCTAGACTGGTGTAGACTTGGAAGAGTGTGCATGTGAGAGTTGTGGACCAAAAGAGAGGTAGAGTAGATTAAAGAATATGTGTATGACTTTTAGGTCATGTTTATAATGTCAAAATAGTGATATTGTAGATTGAGGTTGAGTAAAGAGGTTTAGGGTGATCCAAAAGGTTATTTTGGATGCATTGAGTAAAAAAAGTTGAAGAGAGTTGAAATAATTTATATCTCCATTAGATTGGAAATAAATAAATGTTTAAGATAAGTTATGTTCATAGGTATTGTTGTGTTAGATCAACATATAGGGGGTTTCAACCTTATTTCAAGGTTGAACTTGTTAAAGTTCTAATTATTGTGGCAACTCAGCTAGATAGGTGTAGTAGCTCCTTGTGGGATTATAGTCTCACTAAAATAAGGGATGGTAGTTCCTTGATCAATTACATCTAGTCTAAATTGGTTCTTATTATTATAGGATAGTAGTCCAATTGTAGGTTCTAGTGGGCTTTCTCTCCTAAGAGGGTTTCCCAAATATGTCATATGTTATGTGTTTGATCTTGCATTATCTCTCTTGTTCATTTCTATGAATGATGTGTATGATTCATGAATGCTTGTGAAATTTGATTAATAATTTGAAAGGATAGTAATTTAATTTGGATTATCTTGGCTCACTAATTCATCCCCCCCCCTCTTAGTGATTATACCTCTAACAATTGGTATCTTAGTAGGTCCTTGGTAAAGGCTTGATATAGTAAAGGTGATATAAGATACAATATGGGTAGTAATCAAGGAGGTCTATCTAATAAGAAAGAACTAATGTTTAATGGATCCAATTATCATTTTTGGAGTGCATGGATGAGGACATACATTATGTCCCTAGGGTTTGATGCATGGAAATCTATCATGGATGGTTATGTTGTTCTTACTATTCCTCCATATAGTGTTGTAGATAAGAAGCTATTTGAGAATAATTATAAGTCAATGAATGCCATTACTTATGGTCTTACAAAGACTGAGTTCACCAATGTAATACATTGTAAATTTACTAAAGAGATATGTGAAAAATCAAAGATCATTCATGAATGAGATTTAAAAGTTAAGTTGGAAAAGTTGAAAACTCACAAAAGCCAATTTTAAAGTCTCAAAATGAAGGAAGAAGATTCTATGGAATCCTTTCTAATGAGAGTTGATGAGATTGTGAATATCATCAAAGGTCTTGGAGAGAACCTTGAATAGGTTACTATAGTTCAAAAGGTATTAAGGTCTCTATCTCTCAAGTTTGGTCTAAAATTACTTGATATAGAAGAAAGTCATTATCTTACTCAATTAAAGATGGATCAATTGCATGGCACCCTTACTACCTATGAGATGAGAATAAATGATGATATAACACTGAATAAGGATGCATAATTCAAGATAGAGATATAACCTAAGAAGAATTTCTAAGGTGAGAAACCCAAGGTGGATGACATTTTTGATATTGATGAGGATGAATTGATTGTATTATTTACAAGGAAATTGAAAACATATTTAGGAAAGTATAAGGGTAAACTACCCTTCAAATGCTTCAATTATGGAGAGATAAGACATTTTACTCATAATTGTGCTCATAAGCATGAGAATAATGATGATGAAAAGCAAGGTGATGTCCAAGATGAAGACAAAGACATATATGAAGAAAAGATTCATAAAGTATAATAATAAGAAGTCCGTCAAAAACAAGAAGAGTCTCTACACCAAAGAAGGTTATAGCTCATCAAATGAGAGTGAAGATAGTGACTCAGAGTATGATCATGAATGTTAGCCCACTGAAGATGAATCCCTATTCATGGTTGAAGAAGGAATTTTCTCTCACCAAAAAGAGTCTACTTCGAGTGATTCAGAAGATGATGAAGATGATGTGGACTATGAGACTGCATTGACAAATGCTCTTGAAGAACTAAAGATTGATAATAAGATTAACAAGAAGATGAAGTATAAATTCAAAGACTATGATGATAAATTTAGTGTGTATGAAGTGATAATGAATGAAGACACCAAGTATAATGAAGATAGGTCAAGCATCTCAGTTGTCAATTGGAAATTTTATCTAAAAGCCTAAAATCTAAAGAAATGAATATTTAAGGTATGTAATTAAAAATGAGTCATTAAGATATAAGTTAGAGAAGACATCTAGTAATTTTAATTCATTTGTGATAATTAAAAATAGCTCAAGTGATCTATAAAATATTATGAATTATCAAAAGTATGCAAGTGATAAAACTAGTCTTGGATACAAAGAAGAACTAGAGAATGAAACTCAAGACTAGATAAAGACTAATGTGAACAAGAACAATATGAATTTGAAGGAAAATCATCATATAAGTAATGAAGGTGATAAAAAAATTAAGACAAATTAGATCAGAAAACCAAATGCCATGATATATACAAATTTTAATGGTTATTGCTATACTTATAATCAATTTGGGCATAAAACTAGAGAATGTAGAAGACCTATTAGAAATGAGTTTGCATGGGACTATGATGGGGGTAATCATTCAAATAGTGTGATTAAAATTAACTTCTTCAACTATCTTGATGTAGGATATTTTGAAAACCATTATCCACATAAGGTTAGATAATGTGAGTTCTATCTAAAAAGATGAGGTTATTTTATATGTCATGACATAGGACACCTTGAAAGTTTATGTCTAGGTAAGATAAACTATGTTTCCCTCAAGTAATATGGTTTTTTATAACTATAAATAGAGAGGTCACATTGCTATATTCTTTAATAAAAGGTATACACGTTAGAATAGGTTTAATCAAGCTTCTAGAGTACAAGGAAAAAGGTAAATCAACTCATGGAAGCCAAAGGTGGTAAGTATGAGTCATGATGAGATAGTAGGTCCAAGTAATCTATTTTATATGGTGGAAAATACTACAAAAGTTGAAGAGTGATAAGGTCTCTCATTTTCTACTCATGTTGTGAATGAAGAGACCAAGTTCAAGAAGAAAAATAAGGTACTAGTTGAGGCTATTTATAAGAGGTGTATGGATCCAAGTGAACATCCTACCATTATTGAGCATGCATCATACAAATAACATAAATTGTTAATGCTTATTAATGAAGTTCCTAAATATAAGGTATATTCTTTAGATGAAAAGGTATGCCATGAATCTATGTTGTCTCTATGTATTATCAATCTAATCTTAGAAGAGGAGAGTGATTTAAAAAAGGAACCAATTGTCATAGTTTAGACTAAGAAGAAGAAGAAGAAAAAAAGTAAGAAATATTATAGTTATAAGAGGATTCTAGTGGTTATTGAGGAGATCTGTCTATGCTTCTTAAGAGATTTTATCCTTGCTTCATTTTATTTTAGAGCATTATGGTGCAAAGGATGTATTTGTTTATGCTTCTTAACAGTTTCCTTTCAATGGAGAAGCAAGTGTTGCTATGGTGTTCTTAAGATGATCCTAGAAGGCTAGAGATGAGTGTTCTCAATTGGAGTAGGTATGTCTACGTGGATATGCTATGGTGATGTAAGAGTGATGTCATAGCTATATATGGTCAGTCTATAGGGTCAAATTGAAGGTTTTTCAAGTAGAAAAAGAGGATTTATGATTTTTCAAGATGATCCTTTTACATAAAAAGGTTTTATGACCTTATTATATCATGATACAAGTGGTTTTGTGGTCTGAAGGTACATTTAAGTCAAATTAGATAATTTTTGTTTGCTCTCAGGTTTCCTAGTTTATGCTTAAGAGTATGTAGGTCCTAAAATGGGTTATAGGATGTATGGGTTTCCAAATATATAGAATCTCAAATCTTGGTACAAAAGTGTGTAATGGTTTTATCCATGTGTAAAAGAAGTTTTAAATGTGGACATTGACCAGAAGAATGTTTTTTAACTCTTTATTTAGAGATTCTAGGGTTTTGGGCTCTGCTAGAAAAGTGGTTTGACTTGTGAGTTGAGGTCTAAGGATTCTTAATATATTAAATGGGCCAAATGGGTTGTGAAATCAGGATTCACATATATTTCAAGGTTTATGGTGTTAAAATATTTCATGTTTTTGTCAAGTTGGAGGCCTAATTAGCAAGTTTATTTGTGAATAAAGTATGTTGCACAGGTTGATATAGTTATTGAAAATTGGTGTGCTTAAGGGTTAAAATGAGAGTGATCCAAATATTAAATTTTAGGTCTTGATGTTGTGTCTACTAAAATTTGTGGGCTTTGAAAGTTCTAGGTAGGGCTATAAGAAGACTAGACAGGCCTAGTGAAAATAAGAGTGTTTTTTTGTTTAGTTTCTCCAAAAAAACAAGGCTTTCTTATTTCAAGGTGAGTTATCAAGATTTACTTAGAGCATGTTTTATTTTTGGTGAGTGGCATGAAGTTATGTTGGTGGTCCTTGAGGAGGTTTGCGAGAGAAGGATAGTAAGCTTGTATGGTGGTTCTTCATGGTGTATGGAGATATGAAGATGCTCAAAAGGTATAATTGCTCAAAAATATTAGGGGGGGTCACTCTTAGATGTTTCTTGGTGAGTTCCATCAGATTTTAGTACCTTTTGTGTTCTTTTTTCAATGGTTTCAGTGTCTGGTTGAAGAAGAATGTTGGCATGTAGCAAGATGAAGGTGTCAATGTAAGAAGAGGTAGGCTCAAAGTAAGGGGGAGTTGGTATCATCTTTCTAAGGTGGTCCTCTCTTGTTGATGGTCTTTTTAGGTCCTCAAGATTAATTTGTGCCTACTTTATCATTGTGTCAAAGGGAGGAAAAGTTCCTATTGTGAGAGTGCTTGAAGAGAGAGAAGGAAAGTGAGCTATGTATTCTTATATGATGGTTATTGAAATCAATGACAAAGGGGAATATTGTTGGAGAGTTGTCATTGATGTCATGGTGATTCTTGACCAAATTTTACCCTAAAAGTCAAAATGGGACCCCTATAGGTAAAAAATTGAGTTTTAGGTGTTTTAGGGGTCTAATATTATGTTATAAGGGGTATTATGGGTCTTTTGATGTTATTCCATATCATATTAGCCTTGGTCATTAGTCATTTTAGTCCTTTTATCATTTTGAGTCATTTTGGGATCATAAATAAAAAAATTAATAGGATTTATGGCCTCTTTGAGAAATTTTAAGGTTCTAAGAGGTGATGTCACATCCCATGTGTCCTAAGAGGTTTTAATCAATTGACATAACTAAAAAGTGGTAGGTTTTTTAGAAGAAAGGGTAGTTTTCTTGGGAAAAGAGAAGAGTTTGGCACTTGTACAGCTCATGGGGAAGTGTGCCACATGGGATAAGGTCATGGAATAATTATTAAACTTAATTATATCCATCTCAATTATTTAAATGATTATGAAGTGATAAAAAATGTCCAAAACCATTTTGCTCCTTTTTCACCCTTATAAGCACACATAACTAGTCTTCAAGTTTGTACTCAATACATCCAATAAAGGAGGTTTCAGATAAAACAAATTGATGAGGTAAAATTACACTCAAATATATTTATTTAAATAATAATAGTTTGAATAATGGTTGATTTTGATTTAAGAACCATCCAAATGAAGTTGATTGTGCTTTTCTTCTTGTTGTTTCATACACCCTATAGGTTTTGCTCCATTTTGGGCAAGTCCATATAGACTAGTTGGTGATTTTGACTCCAGAGGATGTGGGGTCTCTTATAATATAATATACATGTTTATTTTCATGTTTCATGGTGTTTGGATAAGCAAATAATCTCACATTGTACGAATATGCCACCATGTACACTCTTAGTTAGTTTTCCTTGTTTACATAATGTTTGGTTCTCATAAGAGGTCTCATAGTAATGTGATGTGATTTTTTCCATGTATCAATGCCATATTAATCATATTAACTTCATATTTAGCCTCATAAAATCATGCTTGGATTAAGTTATTTAGTTTTTCCTTTTTCATAATCAATTCCTTGCTCATCCTTGCAACCATGTTGATCATGTGTGTAGAACATGTTTAATGTGATCATGGAGTTATATTAGAGGTATTAAGATGTTTATATGTGTTTATAAGTAGGAAAAAGTAGGTTATATCCTTAAAATAGTACAAAATGGAACTATGATAGTCAACACATTCACTCACACATAATTCTACCATTAACATACACTTACATGTAATTTAAAGGGGCCAAACCTTGAAATGGAGCTATATTGACTTGATATAAGTCCTAAAAAGTTTTAATTGATCCATATTGGCATTGGGAAGAGGATATAATTGTATTTAGAGGCTTATATACCATGAGTGTGGTTCATAACCTTGCTTACTACCTACATACCAGTCAAAATGCTCATCTACAAGTATCCCATGAAAAGACCAGTCATGTTAAAGGGAGTGTATAAGACAAATAAGGTTCTACATGATCAAGAAAGTTTATTTTTAACCCTTGAGAATATCTTAAAACTCATAATAAGATAAAAAAAAACATGCATATTATTTTCATTCTATTCATTGTCTACAGACATGAAGATGGCCACCTACAAGCAACCTAATAGAGATCAAAGGAACCATTTTGAAGTGTTAAAATAGATGATGAAACTCTATTTGAGGTCTTACTATTAAATAATACTCCATGATAGGCCTATTTTAAAGTTTAAATGAGAAAACAGATTCTGAAAACCATGCTAAAGGGTTAATTGACTATGTTTAAGACTTTTTTCCCTAAAGATTGAAAATAAAGAACCTAAGTATTTTGCCAAAGCTTTATGACATGGTTACAATGACTATTGAGTAATATAGATGGTTATGTATTGTATTATCCACATAATACAAAAGAAATGGAAAATTTTGAGTGTATAAAGTTAGTGTAAGGTATAATTTTGAGGGCCCAAAGTTGTGTTTTTATACATTAAACTCAATCAGTGTTATCTATAGATCTGAGCCATAATAGACCTTTTTCATCCAAGTTGGTAGTATGAAACCATGTTTCATGATGGAATAGTTTTAAATGGTTTAATATAGAATTAATAATTTAAAATAACACTAAATTAGAATGATGCATTATGTTTTGCTTCTATACACACCTTCAGTCCGTACATAGGCCTAGTGAGCACTTACAACCAACATAGGGTTCAAGTTTGAGAATGGTTTCCTTTCTCGCATATATGAGTGTTAAGGGTATGTTTTATGTTTTGAAAATTTATTTAAACCTTACTCAAAGGTTTAAAATTTCTTAGGAATCAAGCATGGTGATCTTTCAATCTTTAAACACCTATAATGACCTTACATAGTCAACTGTAGGTGATTGTAGGTAGACATTCAACTACGACAATATGTCAAAAATATGGTTCAAGATAGGATAAAGGTGAATAGTGATTAAAATAATTGATAAAACAACATGGAAACTTTTTTTTAAAAAAAAATCATGCTTTCAAATCCTGACACCTATAGTATGTACCTACAACCATTATAGATGATAGTCTCAGACAGTGAGCAAGAGATGTTACTTGTAATGTCAACATAGATTGAGTATGGAGAAGCTAGAAATAAATAATATAAAATGAATATATGGGATTATAAGTAGGTTTTTTAAATTATATTTTAGGTTAAAAAATAAAATTAACCTATAGTTAGGACCCCTGTTCTACAAGAAACATAATCAGTTGTGACTGAGTGGGATAGTGAGATTGAGCAAATAGTTAATAAAATATAAAGGTATGAATATGAATTATATTGGAATTAAAATTATTTAGTGTGGTAATGATAACCTTTGGTAATTCCTTGAGAAATATATTCAAGACTTAAACATGCATAAACACCCACAAGCAGGGTCGCTTACAAGTCAGGCTTAACTAAATAAAAAAGGGTTTTAAGATGTAAGCATGAACTATGAGAGTTTAAAAACATTTTAAGTGTTATAATAATGATGAAAAACATCTAAAATACCCTTATTATATCAAACCAAGATAAATATGGATCTAATACTATAATATATAGTTCACTTGGTAGAAGCCTACACATAGTGCCTTGCCTAAAAAATTTGTTTTGGTTTTCTGTAATATTAGAAGGTCATATGAGATGACTAGGTGATAAAATTTTGTACAAAGAGTCAAGAAGTTTTTTAAAATACATTAAAATTTTCAATTTTTTTGAGATAATATGGGAATTACCTTCTATTTTGTCTCAAACAGGGGGTACTTCCCCTTATGCATAAATTGATAGGCTTTGATGAATGGTAATATTAAAGTTAGAGGATATTTAGAAATGGAAATAAGGTTTTTAAAGTTTAAAAACATATTAAATAACATTAAAATCCTTACTTAGAAGGATAAAACTTAATATGGAGGCCTAAAACACCAAGGTTGTAGTCAGACTCACTAGGTAGGGTTTAGGCCTAAAGTTCAAATTAAATTTTAGCATGAGATGGGAATTAAAAAAATTTAAATCATGTATATAAGGTTATTATAGATATTTAGGAGCTATTATAATGCGTGACAGTCACAAAGAAGTCATATTTTGGCCCAAAATCAACATTAAGCTTGTAGAAAGGAAAGGAAAGGCTCGAACATGTAGCTTAAAATGATCACATATTTAAGGAAGATTTTCCTAGTAGATAAAGGAGTTTGTGGAGGTTATTATTGGTCTTAAAGAACATGTTTTTGGAATTTATTATCAATTCTGATGTCAGGGCTTTATGAAAAAGCTTAAGGATAGAAACTGCCTAAAACCCTTGTAAACCCTCATTCAAGACTCAATGGAGAAAATAAGGTTAGAAAGTTATTATAATGGACAAATTTGACCTTGAAAGTGAATGTACCTTGTAGATAAATCACTTAGGATCCTCCCCATCCTATAAGGTTGTACAAAATTGTATGAACAAGGTACAAAATAAGATACTTTGGAATGTTTTATGTGTTTTATAGGTTCTAAAAGGAGTCTAAAGATCAAATAAAATTTGGGGGAAAGCTTATGAATTTGAATAAATCACTATGTTAATTTAATTCCTTGGAAAAATTCTCAAGTGACTCAACCAAATGCTTCATCTTATCCAGTCAAAACTAACATAATGAACATAAGGGTGAGAAGTGTGAAAACTTCAAGTGGATGGATTTTTAAGGTGTACCTAAGCAATATAAATACATGGAGGGTATTGAAAGGTGTCATCCACTCTATCACATGGATTTTCATGGAAAATTTATTACTTTTTGGAGGCTAAATGTGTAGGGTTAATAAAGGAAGATTTTTTTGGACTGCAAATGATGAAGGTGCATTCCCAGATGATTCCAAATGACCAAGCCTACAAATAGTACATAGAGAGGCATGTATGAAATACTTACCCTTAATTAAAATCATCATACCTATCCCTAATTATTTTTAGTATGTTTAAATATGTCCAAATCATGAAGGTAGTTTTTTGATCCAAAGTTCTAACTTTCATGCCACTTTGTAAGAGTTTCATGATTTGGAGAGCCACTTGTTCCTTATAACCTTGCATGGTTCATCCCATATACTCTTTTCATGCACATTTAACTCATTTACTAAGCTTTAAAATTGTCCTTGTGACCCTTGGAATTCTCTCTTCTCCTCTCTCTCTCTCTCTCAATTTCTATAAGAACTAACCATTTTGGCCTTTGTAACTCATGCTCCACCTAAGTATGGCAAAGCCCTACTCAAGTGCATACCATTTGATCAATAAGACTACTAATTTTTACCTATTAATGACTATTATTAGTGTGTTAATTTGGATTTTTTGATATTTTATAGGTGATAAATATTATTCCATTAGCATGGTTGTCTCATTCTTTCATATATTTGTATTTGGAAAGCTTCTTCTTATAGGGCATGTGAAGTGTTCTGAGAAGTGCTACACCCCTAACTTATCACATGTATTAGGATAGGAATAGCCAAATTATGGTTTACTTATCTCTCTTTGATGATATATCACATTTATCTATGCATTAATTTGGTTATTAGGTTGGCCTATGGAGTAGCTTTGGCCTAGATAGACTATATATAGGAGGTAGTAGGTAATTGTTTATCATCATATTGTGAATTCTGCTCTTATTGAAACTTGTGGAGGTTTCCCCCTCAAAGTGGATTGTATATTATCATATATTATGATATATTTAAGTCATATTTGGATCTATTTATTCTATTATACTTTATTGTTGAAGTAATTTCATTACAAGTTGTATCAGAGTTGTGATTTGGGAAATCTTGTGGGCAAAACCCTAATTTTTTAAATTTGGATATATATAAAAAATGGTTGAAAATTTATATTAAATTTTTTTATTAGAGGTGATAAATAATTAAATTAATCTTCCATTAAAATTTCAGCTCATTTGGATCTATTTTAAAAAGGTTATCTCCATTTTAGGGGTTTTCATAAAATTGATCTATAGTACACAATTATAAGACTTTTTCTGAGTTATTTACATTTTTGGAAAGATTATAAATTTTTTGATAGGGTATGTTATTTGTATGTTTTTATTTGAGGCTGAAATAAGTCTAAAATCACTTGGTCAAAGTTGGGTCAAAAATGCCAATCAGGGTCGACATTGTAAAGCCTTTTTATGGCAAGTCCACAAACTCGAGGCTAAGGAAAGGGTGTTAAAACTATAGGTAAAAATACTAACAAGGAAGAGATGGAGTTAGAAGAGGGATGTACTAGATACTTTGTACCAGGGTTCTCTGACATAGATCACAAAGTGAGCTAGCTTGACTATAGTGTGTAAGGCATTCAAAGTGAGGTGCAAGGCATATAATATAATATGAAATCCATACAAGATAGTTTGGTAGATATCATGATGGATTTGAAAAATAATCAGTCAAATCATCCAGTTATCACTATTTCACAACCCCATTAGGGTGGTTCTCCCAACTAGTCTACTTTAAATCCAACTACATTGCCACATAGGAACCTGTTACCAAAGGTGAATATGCACAAATTTGATGGAAAAGATACACTCAATTGGATCAACCAAATGGAGAATTTTTTTGATTTGCATTAGATCCCAAGTGGACAGAAGGTTACCATGGCATCCTTATATCTTGAACCTGATCAATTCATTTGGTATCAATGGTTGTGTGCTCAAAATAAAAAGATGACTCTCAGTGTCACTTGGTCAATTTTTATAGAGGAGCTAAAATTACACTATGGCAATAGTGTGATAGAGAATTACTTCAGTCAACTAGAAAAATTGTGATAGACTGGCTCCATCAAAGATTATATTCATCATTTTTATAACCTATCCTTACGTGTGGATACAATTTTTGAGGAGAACTTGAATGACCTATTTATGGGTGGACTCAAGGACCACATTCAACATGAGGTACACATGTTTAATCCACTTAATATTTTTGATTCTATTATCATGGCACATAGAGATAAGGAAAAAATCATAGCCAATAAGAAGCAACCATTCACTCACTTCAAAGATCATAACATATCGACACCAACATTTCCTCCACTTACTAGATTGACCCCTCATCAAATTGAAGAGAAACATGTAAAAGGATTATGTTTCAGTTGTGATAGCAAGTGGAGCAAAGGACATAGATGTGTTGAGAATTTATTCTACATTGAGGGATCTAATGAAGATGAAGAAGAAGATGATGCCTCTAATGATGATGAGGAAGAGATAGAGGAGGTACCTAAAGATTTCCCACCTACAATCTCTTGTCATGCACTTGCAGGTAATAGCACTCCATAAACTCTTAAGGTGGTGGGTTTCCTCAAGAAATAGAAGGTGACAATGTTGATTGATTCAGGGATCACACATTACTTCATCAACCATAAGTTGGCCACTTGATTGAACTAATTCATTTACCCAACATTAGAATTTTAGGTCATGATTTTAGATGGTTGTGTAATTAATTGTTCAAGTAAATGCCATAGTATTAAGCTTGCTATGGGTGAGTAAAATCTCAATTCTCCTATGTTTCCTATTCCTATGGGTAACAAAGACATTATTTTAGGAGTCCAATGGCTCACAACCTTGGGTACCATTGAGATGAACTTCCAAGAACTATTCATGTGCTTTCATTCTAAAGGTATGAAAATTTAACTATGTGGATTACAAGAAAAATCTCCACAATTGATTAGTTCACATTAGATGACCAAGATGCTAAAAAATGGGGCAGAGGGAATTATTGCATGATTATGTTTCATAGAATTTCAACTCACACAGTTATCTACACATCCTGATCTACAGATGATTCTTGATGACCACCCATCTATTTTTGGGGCCATGCCAAAAGGACTACCACCAAAAAGAGACCATGATCATGCCATTCAACTACTTCTAGGGAGTTAATCACCAAATATCAAACCATATAGATATCCATATGCATAAAAGAGTGAAATAAAAAATATGGTCCATGAGATGCTGGAGGTAGGGATCATCAAGCACAACCAAAGTGCATATTCATCACCAGTGGTCATGGTGCAAAAGAAGGATGACACATGGAGGATGTGCCTAGATTATAGGGAACTCAACAACTACACCATCAAAGATAAGTTTCTTATTCTAGTAATTGATGATTTACTTGATGAGTTACATGGTGCTAATTATTTCACAAAATTTGATCTTCACTTGGGGTACCATCAAATTAGAATCAAGGATGAAGATATTCATAAAACTACTTTTAGAATGCATGAGGGCCACTATGAGTTTTTGGTAATGCCCTTTGGTCTTACAAATGCACCATATACTTTTTAGAACTTGATGAACACTATTTTAGGCATTTTTTAAGGAAGTTTGTGCTACTTTTCTTTGACGACATATTGATTTATAGTCATACATGAGAAACACATCTACAACATGTGAAATAGGTGTTGATAGTTTTGGAGAAGTAGCGGCTTTATGCAAAGCCATCCAAATTTGCTTTTGGAGTATAGGAGGTAGATTACCTATGTCACATTATTTCCCATGAAGGTGTAAAATTTGATCCCTAAAAGATTAAATCTATGATGGAATGGCCCATGCTAAAAACTCTCAAAAACTTTTGAGGGTTCCTGGGACTAACAAGTTACTATTGAAGATTTATGAAATGTTATGGTAGCATAGTGGCTCCACTCACTACATTGCTAAATAAGGATGCCTTCCATTGGAATT
The DNA here is from genome assembly GCA_037957365.1 of Torreya grandis. Lineage (NCBI taxonomy): Eukaryota > Viridiplantae > Streptophyta > Pinopsida > Cupressales > Taxaceae > Torreya > Torreya grandis. Next base: position 1,697,785 of record JARHVA010001253.1, on the reverse strand, counting down.
ATGTTTCCACCAAATCATTTAAGAAACTAAAAGTAGCTATGTGTACCACTCTAATTTTGGCTACTCCAAACTTCTCAAAGACATTCACTGTTGAACGTGATGCTTCTAGATCCAGGTTGGGAGTAGTACTAATGTAGGAAGGAAGACCCATTGCATTTTAGAGTCATCAATTCAAAGGTAAGAATACACAAAAACCTATCTATGAGAAAGAAATAATGGCTAATCTTCATGTAGTTAAATAATGGAGGCCCTATCTGATGGGTAGACACTTTAAGGTGAAAATGGATCATGATAGTCTCAAAAACTTTTTGGAGCAAAGATAATCATCTAAGGAAAAATAAAAATGGGTAACCAAAATGTTGGTTTATGATTTTTAAATCATCTACAATAAGGGTAAAGATAATGTAGTAGTAGATGCATTATCTAGATGAGATACATCCATAAAAGCATTACTTTGTGCAATGTCCATGTTGCCATTAGATTAGGTGGATGAAGCCTAGTTAGAATGAGAGCAAGAAAAGGATACACATGTTATGATTTAGAATATATAGAAATGTACTTTAGCCTTTGACAAATTTGAATATAAATGTAATGTCTTATGGTATAAGGGTAGGTTATACTTATGCAAAGATTTAGATCTTAAGCATAAGATTCTTGTGGAGTTGTATGCATCTCCAATTGGGGGACACTTAGGGTTCTTGAAAACTTATCACATAATTAAGAAATAATTATTTTGGGAAGATCTCAAGGGATATGTACAAAGTTTTGTGGTAGAATTCTTGATATTCTAATAAAATAAAGGTGAGATAGTTAAGACCCCAGGTCTGTTATAACCATTAACAATTCCTAGTTAAAGGTGGGAGGAGGTTTCCATGGATTTCATCACAGGGTTGCCTTGTTCTGAAGGTAAGAATGTTATCTTGGTCATTGTGGATAGGATTAAAAAATATGCCCATTTTTATGATCTCTCACACCCATTTTTAGCAAGTATAATAGCAACTATTTTTTTAGAGGCAGTTCTAAAATTACATGGAACCCCAAAAATAATTATAAGTGATCATGATCCTATTTTCACTAGTAATTTTTGGATTAAAATATTTTCATATTTGGGTACTCAGCTAGCTCATAGCTCATCTTACCACCCCTAATCTGATGGATGAATAAAAGTGGTTAACAAATGTTTAGAGGGGTATCTCTATTATTTTATATCAGATAAATATGAACTTTGGGTTAAATGGCTACCACTTACAGAATGGTGGTATACCACATCTTTTCATACCTTTTCTAAAATGTCTCCATTTTTAACACTATATGGTTACCATCCACCTTCCATCACTTCTTCATTAAAGGTGCAAACCAAAGTTTGAGATGTGGAGGAGCACATTCAACACCAACAAGAGGTTTTGGCTAGTTTGAGAGAGAATTTGGAATTGGCACAAAATAGGATGAAGTAATAAGTAGATCAACACCGTAGTGAGCAAAATTTTGAGGTGGGTGACTGGGTATTTGTATATTTGTAGCCTTACAAGAAAATGTCCTTGAAGTAACAGAAAAAGGACAACAAACTTGCTCCTAAGTATTATGGCCCTTATTAGGTTCTACAAAAATTTGGAACTATGGCTTAAAAGCTTGAGTTACCTCATTCATCTCGTATACAACCAATATTTCATGTTTCCTATTTAAAAGTCATTAGATAGAAAGTTTCAACCTAGATAGAGCTCTTAGAACTAGATGAAGAAGGATGAGTCATTTTGGAACTAGAGAATATCCTCCAAACATGTACTAAGAGGTTGAGAACTAGAGAGATTAGGGAATATTTAATCAAGTGGAAGAACCTGAGTAATGAAGATGCAAGTTGGGAAGGTGAATATTTTCTACAACAACATCCAGAGTTGTTCAATGTTGAGGACAATGTTGGTTTGAAGGGGAAGGGCATGCTACGCCCCTAACCTATCGCATGTATTTAGATAGAAATAGATGACTTGTGGCTTAATTATCCATCTTTGATGCTATATCACATTTCTCTATGCATTCATTTGGTTATTAGGTCAGCTTATGGAGTAACCTTGGCCTAGATAGACTATATATAGGAGGTAGTGGGTAATAGTTTATCATCATATTGTGAATTCTGCTCTTATTAAAACTTGTGGAGGTTACCCCCTTGAAGTGGCTTGTCTATTATCATATATTCAGATATATTTTAGTCATATTTGGATCTATTTCTTCTATTGTAATTTATTGTTGAAGTAATTTCATTACAAGAAGTGTCAAGGTTGAGTGAGTTAGTATATTCACTAGTGCCATTAATGGCCTTTATTTATTAATCTTAGCCTAAACATTAATCCATAACCTCATAATGTAATATTGATGTAAGAAGATGCAGATTGGAGAAGTGTATGTTTGGTTAGTATCTTAGTTTCATTTGTAACATGTAGTTAGTTGGAAGTCATAAACTTATTTGGTGAATCACCTCCATTAGGATAGTTTTCTTTTAATTTTATCTCTCCCTTTCTCCCCCAAAGTTAAGGTATAGTTGTGATCCAAAGTGATACATCAAGGGAGATAATCTTATCTAGAGATTCACCTCATATTTAAGCTACCCACAATCCTAGAGGTGTTTCAATTGTGTCACTTAGATGAAGAGAGCTAAGACATCTCCTAAAAGGGTGAAAATCCAAGTGACAACATTTTTTGGCATGCCTGATGGGAATCTTAGTCTAAGAAGTTAATGTATTTTTGGTGTTGTCTTTTAATACATTAGCCTTTGGAGGCATCTATCCAAGCATAAATGGTGACTCCAAAGTTATAAAAGTTGTTCAAGCATCCCAAGATTTAATTTTAAATATTTTTGGTAATGTTTATTTGTGTTCTTGCTTCCCAATGAGTATTTATGGTTATTTTTGGTGTTGAGTTTTGTTTTACACAAGTTGGTGAGGTAATTCCATCTTATGGTAGTCCTAATCAACCTTTGTATGATTCATAATAGCCTTGGTGTGATTCTTACCATTATTTATATGACTATTTACAACCTTATCATGATCCTTATCAATACTATAGCTAGCCTTGTCATCAATTGTATCAATCATATAACCAACCTCCTCAATATCTTGCTTCCCCTAGTCAACCTAGCCACTTCTCAACTCAATCCCTTTCAACCTTCAAGAAAACTCTTTTGGGGTATGATAAGTATATGTTATAGATTGATACACTAAGGGGATGTGGTTAAGATGTTTCTAGTTACTTCATTTATTAGGTGAGAGATGAATTAGAGCTGGTCAAAAGAGAGTGGGTACCTATTGAGAGAGCCAATTTGTAAAGGCTCACAAGTGAGATGCTAGATGTGAGTGGCCTAGTTTCATCCTTGGAAGATAGGCTAACATTTCATGAAAGTTAGCCTCTCCAAACTTATCATCCTTCATATCCACTTCCCTAAGATTTCTATCAGTCCTACTTGACCCCTATTCATGAGCCCAATCAAGCTTATCAAAGCCATATTTTTCCCAATCATCTAGAAGTGAAAGATGAGAAGAGAAACATTATTTTTAAAGAAAATATTGATAGGTAAATTTAGATGGTTAATATGCATATGTATTATTCCATGTCATCAAAAAAATAAGTGGAATATAAGATCTCATTTCCCTCTCCCATTACATCCCCACCTCAAGAAAATACCTCTAGATATGAGATTCCATGTTAGAGACAAGGTGGAGAATCCAATCCCAAGAAGATTCCAAGTTTTTTGAGTACTTAATATACTCTTATAGGTGCATGAATAAAAAAAAAAGAGAGTCATTATCCTATAATCCTAAGATGGAATAATATAGTGGAGTTATGGTGAAAGAAATAAGATAGAAGCCTTGATAAGGAGTGTGAAGTTGAGAAAGAACTTGATCTTATGCAAGCCGCTACCACCCTTCCTTAATAAAAATCTTGTGTTACATTTCATCCCTCTTGTACACCTCATACTCATGAAGATTCCTATAAAATGTAATAACTGATTTTCAAAGATAACCTAACTAAGAAAGTTGAATATTTAGAGTCAAGGATGAAATTGTTAAGTCAAGGTGTGATGAAAGGTTTAGACCCAAAAGAAGATCCTATGCCTAAAAAAATATAATATATCCTCCCTCAAGATAGTAATAAAGATAAATAAATTATGAATGAAGTTATTTTCAAATGGAAGGAATAAAATCAAGATGTTTTATCCCAAGGTTTTCCTCCTCTTCCTTAAGAGCTTCCAAAAGAGTCCCCTACATTTCACTCTCAATCTGATTTTGAGTTCTATGTGCCACCTCCACCAACTATTTCAACTTATCCTCACCCCATAAATCTTTTAATTCATGGATATATGGTATGATATCCTAAATATGAGTATTTGGTTGAAAAAAACTTAGAATTCTTGCATAAATTAAGCCTACCTCCTTGGCAGCCTCATTGGGCTAGGTCACATGATTTCAAGATGCCTAATCTTGGCATCACCAAGAAGGAGAAAGAGATGGAATATCTTGTATCCATTTAAGGATAATTTACCTCTAATCAAAATATTATGGATAATCATCTCAATAATGAAGATTAATGTGATATTAAGGATTGAGAATAATTTTAAGTCATCCCCAAAGAGGTTACAGTCTTAGAAAACTCTCTTGAGACCAAGGTGTAAGATGTTGTTCTTGATGATGACCCAATGACTTAACCTAATATTTAATAACCATCATATGCATTGGAACTTGAATAATTCCATCTTGATGACCTCATACATTAAGAAGATAATATTGAAGAGGTAGTGGTTCTAATTGATAACTAGGACAAAGATGATTGGCAATTACAAATGAAGATCTTTCAAGAACTTGAAGAGATTTTCCAATTTGAGGGTTAAGTACATGGCAAGGTGAACAAATATTATTCCATGGGGGACAATTAATAAGACTAGGTAGAGTATGTAAATCTCCTTGATGAGATAGAAAAACTTGTAGCGACTAATAAATCCAATCTTATTGAGAGAACCATGGAAATCAAGAAGGAGGTTGTAATTGATGATATATATGATAAGGTTGAGGCTATTTAGATGCAAGAGGAGTTTATTTATTTATCCAATATATTTGGATTTTATTGGTTCTCAATGAAAATCAATCTAATGAAGTTGGAAAACATCATGAAAAAGTTGGAGGCCTCAACACTAAAGGACAAATGGCTACATGTCTCACTAAATCTATCATGTCATGAAGCAAGAGGGGTTTCAAACTTCCCATTTTATCTAAGAAAGAATTTTAATCTTAAGTTAGTTAGTATTTTAGTTATTTTATTTAGTTTTGTGTGTGTGTTCCATAAGTTCTCATAAAGCACATGTGTGTTTGCTTTTGCTTTGTGTGTGAGTCTTTTGCATTGTGTGGTTGAGGTAGAGATTGGTCTTGTCTTGATTAAATATTGTTGTCAAAGTCTTCTTGTTGTTTCTTAGACTTTAAATGACTCCATAAACCTAATAGACTGATAAATCTATTGGTTTAGTTAGTACAATAGGCATACTACCCCTATGAGTCACTAATTTGTTGACCAAAATTGACCTTATAGGTCAAATTGGGACCCCTATAGGTAAAAAATTGAGTTTTAGGTCTTTTATGGGTATAATATTATTATTTATTGGGTATTATGTGTCTTTTTATGTTATTCCATATCATATTAGCCTTGGTCATTAGTTATTTTAGTTATTTTATCATTTTGAGTCATTTTGGGATTATAAATAGAGTATTTAAAATGTTTTACAGACTCATTTGGAAATGTGAAGGTTATAAGAGGTGATTTAACATACCTTGTGTCCTAAGAGGTCTTAATAAACTAACATAACTGAAAATAGGTATGTTTTTCAAAAGAAAGGGAAGTTTTTTTAGGAAAAGAGAAAATTTTAGAACTTGTACGACCTATGAGGAAGTGTACCATGTGGTATAAGGTCATGGAATGACTCCTCAACTTCCTTAGATAAATAATAGTGATTAAAATGATTTGGAAGTTCTAGAAAAGGCCCAAAACTATTCTACTCCTTTTTCACCCTTTTAGGCATACAAAACTAGTCTTTAGGTTTGTACTTGGTACAACCAACATAGGAGGTTTCAGATCAAATACCTTGTGGAGGTGAAAATAAACTTAGAGAGATTAATTTTAATAAAAATATTTTAATAATGGTGTCATATTATTTATGAACCATCCTTATGAAGGTGATTGTGCTTTTCTACTTATTATTTCATGTACCATATAGGTTTTACTCCATTTTGGGCAAGTCCATACAAACCAATTGGTGATGTTGACTCAAAAGATGTGGGATATATTATCATATTATATCCATATTTATTTTCATGTTTCATGGTGTTTGTATAATAAAATTATCTCATGTTATAGGAAGATGCCACTATTTGTAGTCTAAGTCAGTTTTCCTTATTTGCAAAATGTTTGGTTCTCATAAAAGGTATCATAGGAATATGATGTGATGTTTGAAAGGATGTTTTAGGCTAGGATAAAGGTGAATAGTGAGTATAATAATTGATAAAAAACCATGGAAACTTAAAAATGTGTTATAATCATGATTTTAAGGCCTAATACCTATAGTATGTGCGTATAACCACTATAGATGATTGTCTTAGATAATGAGCTGGAGATATTGCTTGTAATGTTAACATAGCTTAAATATAGAGCAAATAAAATTTAAAAATATAAAATGAATACAAGGGGTTATAATGAGGTTTTTTACATTGTATTTAGGTTAAACATAAAAATTAACCTACAGTTAGGACCCCTATTCTGCAAGAAACATAGTCATTTATGATTGCATGGGATAGTGAGCTTAAGCAAATAGTTCAGACCATATCAAGGTATGAATATGAATTATATTGGAATGAAAATTATTTATTGTGGTAAATATAACCTTTATAAATTCCTTGATCATTATATTCAAGATTTAAACATGGATAAACACCCACAAGTAGGGGAAGTATACAAGTAGGGTAGATTACCATTAGGCTTGACTGAGTAAGAAAGGGTTTTAAGATGTAAGCATGAAATATGAGAGTTAGAAAAGATTTAAGTGTTATAATAATGATTAAAAACATTTAAAATACCATTATGATATCAAAATAATAGATATAGGGCTCTAATACTGTAATATATATAGTTCACTTGGTAGAAGCCTACACACAGTGCCTTGCCTATTAGCCTGTTTTGGTTTTTTATGCTTTTTAAAGGTCATATGAGATGAAAATATGATAATATTTTTATCAAATATTCCTAAAAAAGCTTAAAATACCCTTAAATTTTCATTTTTTTTAGATAATAAGGTAATTACCCTCTATTTTATCTCAGACAGAGGGTACTTCCCCTTATGCACAAACTGATAGGCTTTGAGGAATGGCAATAGCCAAGTGAGTTAGAGTTTGGTAAGACATTGAAATAATGTTTGTAAAGTTGAAACACATCTTAAACAACATGAGAATAATTACTTAGAAGGATATTACTAAACATGAAGGTCTAAAACGCCAAGGTTGTAGTTAGACTCACTATGCAAGGTTTAGGCCTAAAGTTCAAATGAAAGGTCAAATTAAATTTTACCATGAGATGGGAATTAAAAACTATTTAATAATTTATATATGGTTATGACAGATATTTATGATATATTGGAATGAATGGAAGTCACAAAGAAGTCATCTTTTGGCCCAAAATCAACTTTAACCTTGTGTAAAGGAAAGGAAGGGCTCGAGATAGGTAAATTCAAATGCTTACATCATTTAAGAATATTTTAATGGTAGATAAAGGAGTTTGGGGAGTTTTTTAGTGGTATTTAAGAACATGTTTTTGTAATTTTTTGTCAATTATAACATCAGGGCTTTATGAACAAAGCTTAAGGACAAAAACTACCTAAAACCCTTGTAAACCCTAAGTCAAGACCTTATGGATAAAATGAGGTTAGAAAGTTATTTTAATGGAGTATTTTGACCATGAAAATGAGTAGACCTTTCAGATAACTCACTCAAGCTCCTCCCCATCCTATTGGGTTGTACAAAATTATATTGATAGGGTATGAAACAAGGCACTTTTAATTATTTTGTGTGTTTAATAGGTTATAAAAGGATTATAAAGATGAAATAAAGTATAGGGGAAATATTAAGACTTTTAATAACTCAATATGGTAATTTTATTCCTTGGAAAAATTATTAAGTTCCTCAACAAGATGTTTCATCTCAACTAGTCAAAACTAGCATAGTGAACATAAGGGTGAGAAGTGTAAAAAATTCAAGTGGATGGATTTTTATGGTGCACCTAAGCAATATAAATACATGGAGGTTATTAAAATGTGTCATACACTCCCTCACATGTATTTTCATTGAAAATTTATGCCTTTTTGGAGTCCAAGTGTGTAGGGTGCATCGAGGAAGAGTTTTTTGGACTGCAGATGATTATGTCTCATTCCTAGATCATTTTGAATGACCAAGAATATATCTAATGCATGGAAAATAATTTATGAAATCATTCAAATTAATTCCAATCATCATACCTACAACTAATAAGTTTTTTGACATTAATATAGGTCCAAATCATGAAGGCATTTTTCTAAGCCAAAATGAGAAATTTCATGCCATTTGCAAGAGTTTCATGACTTAGAGAGCCACTTGTTCCTTCTAAAATTATATGGTTCATCTCACATACTCTTCTCATTCACACTTAACTCATTTTCACATCTTAAAAATTGTCTTTGTGACCTTTGTACTTCTCTTTTCTCCTCTCTCTCTCAATTTCTATAAGAACTAGCCATTTTGGCCTTTATAACTCCTGCTCCATCGAAGTATGGAAAATACTTTATCATTGGCATACCATTTGATCAATAATAATAATAATAAATTTGACCTATTAATGACTATTCTTATTGTTTTCATTTGGAATGTTTGATCTTTCATTGTGATAACTCTTGTTTCCTTAGCATGGTTATCTCATTCTTTCATCTATTTGTAGTTAGAAAGCTTCTTCTTGTAGGGAATGTCAAATGTTATAGGAAGTATCAAGGTTGAGTGAGTTAGTATTTTCACTAGTTCCATTTAAGGCATTTTTTATTGTCCTCATATCCTAAACATGCATCCATAACCTCATAATGTAGTATTGATGTGAGAAGATATAGATTGGAGAAGTGTTTAGTCTCTTGGTTTTATGTGCAACATGTAGATGGTTGGCAGTTATCAACTTATTTGGTGTATCACCTACCTTAGGATAGTTTGATTTAATTTTTATCTCTTCCTTATCCCCCCCAAATTTTAGGTGTAGTTATTATACAAAGTGGTACATCAAGTGAACTAACCCTATCTAGAGATTCACCTCATCCATAGGCTACCCACAACCATAAAGGTGTTTCAATTATGCCACTTATATGAAGAGAGATGAGACATATCCTCAAAGGGTAAAAATCCAATTGACAATAGTGATTTAATAGAGGTTTTTAGGTGAGCGAATGAATTTCCTTGATAGTCTAAGCTATAATGACAAAGTGTGCAATGTGTTTGTCCTAGTATGCTTGAAGAAGGCTTGATTGATCTTCATAGTTTGCATGGTTAAGTTTATTTAGAGATTAATCTAAAGTATTGATCATGATAAATATTTACCATAAGAATTTTTATATCATGTTAGTTCTTGTGTACATTATTGGATTTCATTTGGTTGATCATTATTTGTACCTAGACATTTTGGGTCTAGTGGACAAAATCTGAGTACGTATATTGTTTATGTCATAATTGCCATGTGTGGATGAGTTAGGGGGATTTGTTCATATTTTTATGATAAAATTAGTCCCTAGTTGATATGTTATAAATATAAAGTTTTTAAATGAAGGGGAATAAAATATATGTGGGGTAAAATTTGAGATCTTAGGCATTTTGATAGTGTTTTCAATATTCAAATAAAGCCAAGTAAGCACATTGATGATGTCAGCATTTGCATGCATGAAGGTGTAAATAGGAAATAGTCACATGGGTTTATTAAATATTATTACTAGTTTATATGAACTAATGTTCATGTAATTAAATGAAATATGAATAAATATATTCAAGTGAAAAGTTGGTATCTTAGGTAGTTTGAGAGTGTTTTCCCATACTTAGCCAAATTTGCATATGGAAAGAAAAGTTGAGTAGGCATTTTGATGTAGTCATATTTTGCATGTGTGGTAGTTTAATAAAAATTTGATCATATTAGTTTGTTAAATTTTGTTCCTATTTGATTTTTTATAAATTTTAGGTCATGCACTAAAGTGCATCAAAAGATATGCACGTGCAAAGTTGGCCTTTCCAAATAGTTTTTGACATAGTTGGCTCTATGGGAGAAAAATTTGAGTGAGAATATTAATGAAGTTATATCTTAAACATGTGAAGGTTTTATGATATCATTAATACATTATTTTATTCCTATTTTAAATTAGAACATATGGTCCCAATTTTAGAATATGTGAGTGAGCAAGGTAAAAGATATCACTGTGCAAAGTTGAGCTTTCAGGTAGATAAATATGGTCCCCATACTTAGTCTATTTTGAATGATGTTAAAGATTAGGAACATATAGAGATTTAATGGCTCATGAGTGATAATATAGTGAATATATATGTTGGATATAAAGTCAAAGATGTCAAATTTTTCATTGGTTAATGAAGTTAAAGATCGAGCTCCTTATAAAAGGATCAATGGAGTGTGTTTATTCCAAGGTCTTAGGAAGCTGTGAAATGAGGATAAGTGATCTATGATTAAAAAATAATAATTATAATAATGAATGTGAGGGTAAAAAATTTCATGATCATGGATGTTGTTGTCAAGATAAAATGGTGAACACTGCATGATAAATACCTAATTGATCTGTAGAGATCGATAGTGCACGTTAAGTCAATATTGCAAGATTGCATGAGATGAGGTCAACTATTTAAGGTTTAAAATTTGGGTAGTGGTGTACTATGAGTTAAATTTATAATAATATTTAATGTGTGTAATTTATATAAGTATAAATCACATGAGATGATAGTATGGTGTTAAAAGTTTAACTATGACTGTTTGAATTCAAATCTTTAAATTTAATAAATAAAAGACCAATGTCTAGTTTTTGGGTCATATCTTTTGATATAGGCATAATTTTCTCATGGTATAAAAAGAGAATTAATATAATACTTAAATATACATATTTAAATATGAAATTATAGGTATAATGTTTAGTATAGTAAAATTTATTGATCTCTAAATTTGACTATGTGTTCATTCATGCTCTGCAAGTAACCTGGGAAGGGCAATTAAGATGTTCATGATGGTATTTTGATGTTTTGAGTTTAGATATATTTTAAAGAGTGTTTTATACTCCATAAGGACCATTTTTATGTATTTTTTAGGGTTTAAAAATCATATGAAGTATGAATAAAGGTTTATAAGTTGATTGTGTATTCGTTCATGATGACTGTGTGCACAAAATGTTGTTTAAGAAAATTATGATTTAGCAGAAGAGTGTTTTGGTGAATATGATAATTTTAAGAAGTAAAAATGGACATTTTTAATGGTTCCATTCATTTTTAATTGTTCTTTTGTTCTTATTTTTCTTGATTAAGTTTCAAAGAGGTAAATGGGTCATCATAGGACCAAAATGGTGACTTAGGCTTATTTGAAAGAGACTTGTGCTTAAGTGTGACCCATGAAAAATACCTTAAGGTTTAATTAATGTATTTTTGATAATAATTAAAAATTGTGTACTTGATAATTATTTAATTCTCTATATATAGTTAAATCAAATATGATGGTTTCTAGACTAGTGGACTTGGAAGTAGAGTGTACATGTGAGAGTTGTGGAGTGAAGGAGAGGTAGAGTGCCCAGTAGATGAGTTGATGATTGTAGTAGATTAATTAATATTTTTATTAACTATAGGTAATATTTATAATTTTATAATAATGATCTTAAAGATTTGGGTTGAGCGAAGAGGTCTAGGGTGATCCAAAAGGTTGTTTTGGATGCATTGACTATGCAGAGTTGAAGAGAGATGATATAATTTGTATCTCTATTTTATTGGTAAGAAATAAATGTTTATGATATGATTTTTTCATATGTTTTTTTATAAAAAATCATAATCTAGGGGGTTACAACCTCCTTTTAAGGTAAAACTTTTTAAAGGTCTAGTTGTTGTGGTAGCTTAACTAGACAGGTGTAGTAGCTCCTTGTAGGATTCAGTCTCACTAAAATAAGGGATGGTAGTTCCTTAATCAGTTACATCTCATCTAAATTGGTTATTTTTATTATAATAAATTATTTCAATTTTAGGTTCTAGTGGTTTTTCTTCCCCAAGAGGGTTTCCCACATATGTCGTGTTATGTGCTTGATCTTACATTGTTTCTCTTATTCATTGTTATGAATGATGTGTATGCTTAATGAATGCTTATGATATTTGATTAAGAGTTTTAAAGGATATTTAATTTAATTTGGATTATCTAGGCTCACTGATTCACCCCTCACTCAATGATTTTACCTCTAACATCTTGACCACTTTCAAAATACATAAATCCTTACTTGACCAGCCTATATACTAGTTCATGTCTTTGTTGAAGAATAATTCATCCTCCTTGAAAATAGGAATTTAAGTATTAATTAATTATCCATTGAAATATTTTTCTAAGAAATTCATTAGGTTTATCCACCTTACTTAGTCTATTAGAATCTCATTGATGTGTGTTTAACTCTTTCAACATGTTAGGCATACGAAAGAAGGATGGTCTAGTTAGGAGTATTAGAGACATTTTTAAAATTTGAAAACTTCTTATAAATTAAATTTACCTCTTCATAATTTATTAGGCATATGATGGAGATACAAAAATAAATAAATCCTCTTTAATAACTTCTATGCGTCCATTTAGTGCTTTGATCACTTGATTATTTCATGAGCAAAGAGGCGTAGGAGAGATAAAATTGGGTTTTACATTAAACCAAACAAAATCCCTCCATTTAAGTCTTACAAAAATTAATTTAGACCTAGAACAAGGCAATTCCATTTTACTCTATTTGCTTGCTTTTTCACTCATTCCTTGTATCCCTAAAAATTGGTAAAGCTCCTTGTCTAGAATAATGTATAGATCACATTAGAAAATTGATCACACTTTTGAGTACCCTCTATCCCCTTATATCTTATTAAAAACATTCATGATACAAATCCAAGTGTAAGTATTTATTTTTTATAATTTTTATCTCTAATTAGGCCTCTTAGGCCTAGAAAGAGAGATTTGGCCCAAATATCCACCCACATGTGTGAAAGTTTCCAAAAGTGTTTGATTAAATTTACCTAGACTAAGACCATCTTCCATTTGAAATTTAAAGTTCTAAAATGTTGAGTAGATGGGAAAACCATGAAATGTTCATTGGTAAGCTTAGACACTTTTGTGTACTTGAGGGGTAGTTTGAGATGTTCCTCATGAAAATTATAGGTTTTTATGACTAAAAATGACTTTTTTATACATATAATACCATAACATAACTCATATCTTAATTTTTAAGTCCTTTATTACACTCATTGGCCTTTATAATTGGTTTTTGGCTTACAAAATTAAGTTCTTCACACCATTGGGCTTAGTGGCCAACTTGAAAGGGATACATAACAAATTAGAAAACTTGTAGAAGAGTTTGGATGGTTATTAAACCTCTATCAATTCCCCATAATACTCTTAAAATTATTTGGAGATTACTTCGTAGCTTATACCCTCACAAACTAGCCTAAAATTACATGTTTTACCTTGTACCTTCACAAATGAACAAAAACTTGGAAGTGAATCTCAAGGGAGTTTTGAGTGTCATTAGGGTTATTTTAAGGTTGATAATATAATTTAAGTCATTAATAATCATATCTCTCCAATCATGTAAATTGAAGGGTTTAAGGAGGGCTTAAAGCAGTTTAAGTTCTTAATAATTGTTCATAAAGGACAAGGGTCTTTTACTAAAACCAATGCCAATAATTTGTATCAAGGGGAACCGAATAAAATATACTATTTTATTGAGTTCCTATGAAAAACCTCATGCAATATCTAAGAAAAAAAGTTACCTCTTCGAAGTTCCTTATTAGGCAAAATAGGGCTCTTTGTATTCTAACTAATTATTCATGAAACTATGAAGTCTAAGGACCAAACCAATGTCATGAATTTTAATAATGGGACCCCATAAACACCTCAAGAAACCACATTTCATAATTCACCTTCTACAACAAGTTTTAATCCCTAAAAAACTACCATTCAAGCTAAGATGATTATGTGTGAAGGCCGAGGAAGGTCATTGGAATCAACAAACCTCAAAATATATTTTACTTTAAATTGAAGACTTAAAAATGTTTTAAATGAAATTTTGAAATGAATCATAATTATCTTCACAATAATAACATCTCAAATAAGTCCAAAACCTTGAATTCTTACCATTGAGGGTTTTAGTGTAAATAGTGTATATTGACACTAGAGGTATTATGAACCAAGTTTCTCTCCTCCTCTTATGATAAAAAACTAATGAAGGTCTGAATTTAGGTCATATACACTTTTATACACTAATATAAATTCAATATTAATGAGACAAACTTTCTCTCGAAACACTTTGCTTGAGAGTGAACCTTGTAGGTTTTAAAATGATTGTGTTACCTAGTTGTATTCTACCCCATTACGTTTATGATATTAATATACACTTAAATAAATTTAAATGGACTACATACTCACTCTCATCTCATTTAAATTCATCTCTCTCACTCATTTCACTTACATACCAAATTTACCCTTATCAAACTAATTACTTTTACAAGGACTACCTATAGGTGGCTATTGACTGTAGGTGTGTATTTTTAACCCTTGGATCATATAGAGGGATTAGATTAAATAATAACTTTTTTAGTTATGTGAAATTAATTTAAAAACTATTTTTATCTTTTTAAATCATCCAAAAACCTTCATCTCTCACTCTTATATTCAAACAATCTTGAATAAGAAGGCTGACTATAGGTGACCTTATTTTACTGTAGGTGTACTTGGCTTGTGTATGATTTTTGAGAGATATATTATTTGAAATTATATATATGACTTAGTTTATAACTATATAAGCTTAAATATTTGATAATTCATCCAAAATTCCAACTCATCATTGCATAATTTCATCCTATTTCCCTTAGAATTCTTGTTAAGTCCCCATAAGCTAGTTGTAGGTGTAGATTTTAGAGTTTTAGGCTAGATGGAGGAAGTTAAAATAATTATGGATATTTAATAGGTATGAAAAATACATATATCACCTCATAAAACCTCATGTAATTATGAAAAATAAAATTCTTCTCACTTGTTCATATCTCATGTGGTAAAATAGGCCACCTAATGACTATGACTATTGTAGGGTCTTATTTGCCTTCCTTGGTACTAACCACTTTTTGTAATTTAATAGAGAATATTAAATTTATCCTTAAAATATATTAAAACATAATTCCATCCATTCCATATTTATGACCTACTCAATCATCTTTCCATAGTGCAAAATAACCTTACTGACTAAGCCAAGGTACTATGGTTGTAGGTTCACTTTTTGTAATTCGTATAGACTATAGAGTTACAAAAATTAATTTTATTTAATTTTTGTTTTTATATCCTATATTTTTCCTATATTAAGTCATGTTTATGATCAAATTACCCATACATAATCATTTCATTTCACCTTCACTCTTCACAAGTTCATATTGCATGAAAGCTTGATTACGTTTTCACCTATATGGTTGTAGGTGTGTATTCTAATGCTTAATTATAATTATAGGATGAAATTTCACTATCCTCATGCTAAAAATACATCAAATGATTAAAATTTATCCAAATTATAACCTTTAACCTAAAATCCAATTCACCTACATTCATGATACAACATAATGCTTCTTGAAATAGCCTAATCTAAGATTGACTATTGTAGGTGGTGATTTACTCACTGTATAGATAGAGGAAGAGCATATGACATTGTAGGTGATGTGACACTAATTATTAAAATATTTTTTTTTGAATAAACTAACCTTTTCAACTCTACTAAATAATCATTCAAATATCTTAATTAACAAGGAAACCATAACATGATCTTAGCTTAAAAACTACTAAATAGCCTTAATTTCTACTAAACATTATTTATAGGAGGTTTTCTTGTATGGTTTTGATGTACATAGGTGACCTTAATAACATTATCATCATTTTATTCTTTATAAATCATCCATAACTATTCATCTAATAATTAATAACACATTTATAAGGAGAAGATAGTCTTGCATAGGTCTCTCAGGTTAGTAACATAGTCATACTCAGTCCTTAGTATGTTATTTAGACATTTGAGGCTCTAATGAGATCCACTTAATTTATTTAAATCATGAAACTAGTAACATTAAATAGATTATTATAATTTATAAACAACTTCCTTCTCTTTAATAAAACTTCTTCATCTTCATAACTTGTCAAAGCTTCTATTGCATGCCATGATATCCATCTAGCCTACTCATTAGGCCTACAAGTGCTTAGTTAAACTTTGAGAGAGAGAATAGTATTAAGAGAGTATGGTATATAATAAATAAAATTAAATTTATACCTATGATTAAGCAACAATTATTATTCATTAATCATTTGATAATATCATGTTGATCTCACTTAGAAACTCTTACACATTAGAAGCTCCTTAAACCTGCAACTATTTATTATGAAAATCCCTATCTCACTTAAGCTATCTCAAGAAATAAAATTTAAAAATGAAGATATATATAAATTTTTATTGGATTTAATAGGTTTATTTTATATGAAAAATATTCTTAATAAACATTTGAATATGAATGCATTGAGTTGATATATCGAAAATGTTAAAAATTTACCAAAACTCAAGTCAAAATAGACAACTAGTTTATTGTCAAAAGACTCCTTATAAATATAAATTATCTGAAAATTAAACCATTAAAAATATAAAATTTTACCCTAATATAATCCCCATATAACCAATTTTATCCATAAATTTCTAAATTAAAGAAACAGAGACAAACTTGGACCCTGTCTAGATGACTAAGTCATAGAGACCCCCTTACACTCTTAGTCATTATTAATAAATATGGGGGGTTGAATATGGAAAAAAATAACACTAAATTTAAGATAATTATGGTCCATATCATTTACCAATATATTTTTACTTGACTCTCTCTCTCTCTCATGATTATACTGAGTAAAACCTGATGGCTTTCCTAGAGTTGCCAAAGAGGTCGATATGAGAGATAAGTTAGTTTTATAAATTTTAAAACATAAAAACCATTAAAAACCATGTATTTGACATTTTAATGAGAAAATAGGGTCTTGAGTATGCCTAAAGATCAATTTTAACTTGGATAATTATACAAATAACCTCAAAATAGGCCTTTTTGGCACTAAAATTGCTAAAATCACTTGAGAATCCTAATGAAACTAATTAAAATTTGATCCATTATAACTTTTCATGACTAAAAAATTACACCATTTCCTTATTATTATAATATACTTCCATTATCTATAAAACCTGCTCCATAATCCACAAAGTGTTCTAAAAGGCAATAAATTAGGTCACGAAGTTAGTCAAATCTATCACCAACCAATTTGATCAATTTAAAACAATAGCATGAAATTTAAAAAATATGTGAGGCCTATAAATATGTATTTTAATCCTTTAATATCTTTAAAAATAATTAAATAGGCCAAGAGATGGCTAGACAAACACATGACCATGATGATCAAAACCTTAAACTCATCAAATCTAACATAAACTTTGTTAATAAAGGTTTTGGATGACCATTTGAAGGAAATTACAAGGAAAACATAAAAATAAATAAGTGAAAATAACATGGAAAAAAAATTCAAGTTTTATGGGTGACATTTTGACCTATGAGGTCAAAAATGTCAACACTAACTCCCTTTTTTCATTAAAGAAATCCAATCTACTTATATCACATCTTGCCTAGTAGCCTCCACTATGATCATTAATGTGATTTTTTTATCTTTCTCATGATACTAATATAATTATCCAACTATTTTTTATCATTTTCAAGATAATAATAAAAATATCTCAAAATCACATCACCCTAATACATGTTTGGATTTCATTCTTGGTCATGAGGAACAACATAGTTGTGTATATAAAATTCATTTGATCTTTAAGAGTGGCACCATTATATATTTCAAATAATAAGTGAGGATCACTTAATAGTTTATTAATGTCACAATATACTCTCATTAATTGAAATTTTAACCACTACTACTCAAGGTAAACAACATACACTTTCACAAGAGGTCTATAACTCATTAATTGCAAATTTAACTAACTCATATCCTTTACATTTTTTTAGTTTTAAAATTTGTGCATCATTTTACCTCCTTATTTAAATCTAATTTTTCATATCTTAATTGACTATATTGATTGTTCCATTGAATATGCATGGTTTATATCTTGACATCCCTTTTCATGAACAATTCCTCTTGACTGAGTTCTTTGGTTTGAGTGGAAGTTATTGAAAAAAATATTTTAGGTCTAATTCTCTATGTATGATGATAGGTACAATAAAATATAATGAGAACAACATATGTATCTTTATAATTCCATGTAACCATATCATGATTATATGATAAACTATTATGTATAATGTTCCATTGAAGAATCCTTCCAAGTTTGTGTTACATAATATTGGTTTGAATGTCGATGGTCATATTATTTTTATCTGATTCAGAATGTGATGTTACCAGTCTACACAAGATTAAAATAATATAAACTATCAAAAATACTTATCTTGTGTATAATGTGATTAATTGATAAAATTCTTAATGTATTATGTAAAAGCAAGAACACACCCATTCTAATAGAGATATAAAATATCATCTCCATTTTATTAATATGTGTTATTAAAACCAAATATAATAATACAAAATTACTATCAAATAGACACATCTCATACTCATTCATATACATCTTAGGTCTAATTCTCTTTGGGATGCCACTAGGTATAATTGATTATACCGTGAATGGCATTTGTATTTGTTTGATGTTGTGATATTGTCGTAAGGTTTTGTGCTATATTATTATGTTTCATAGTTTAATTTTTAAGTATTGGGATACCACTAATTGGAATTTTCATAGTGACTCAAAATTTTATGGGATTATAATCACCAAGGAATCCCTTAATGCCTATAAAGGCCCGAGGACCCGAGATGCTACAAGATGGTAACATCCTAGTACTCAGAAGCCCAAAGGGCTTAGGCTTTCAAATAAGGGACCAAACCCCTTAATACTTATGATAACTTGAGGACCCAAGATGATTCCAAGTGGTAGAATCCTATTACTTTAAATATCAAAGGGATTTAAATTTATATTTGGGCCAAGGGATCATGATATTACCATATAACATGATCATGGCCCATAATGAGTTTAGGCATGGAGAAAATATAAAGGGGACATGTGGTGCTTGGCTATGTCAGTTATGGACTAAGGTTGAGATTGATAGATGAATTAAAATTTTGAATGTTATAACTATGGGATTATGATATAAAATAAATCCTTTAACATTCATGGATAAAATTGAAGACTCTTTGACCTCTTGTCTAGTGGCACACATCTATTAAATGTTATCTAGAAGTTGACAAGAAAAGTATATAGGAATGTGTGTGTGTCTCCACTTATGCTTCTAGGTTTTAGTTATATGTGAGTTGACGACAGTCATATATATTTCAATAAGTGTAAAAAATGGTCATGACACTTCTATAACTACTTATGAAACTTTTTGATATGCCTTATCTAACCTGATGATCAAGGTGTTTTCTAACATTTCTTATTCTTCTTCACCCTTTATGTTTATTCATGTTTCTTCTAAAATCTATAGTCATTACATGTCTCTTATTCCATCTCTATTTCTGATATATTAGTAGGTTAATCTTCCTAAATTTTATTTGATTTTTTTATGTGTTATTTTTTCCTTTTTTTATGTTTCTACTTCTTTTACAGTGGTATATCCTCTTCTTGCAATGTAGGATATGTGAATTATTCTGGTAGCATTTTTTTATTATTTTGGGTTAATGGAGGAATGTATTGAGATCTATTTCCAAATTTAATGTTTATCTTGAATGTTTTTATTTTATTGACGTGGTAATTCATAGTGATTGGATGTGTTATAAAATTATCTTATCCAACTCTTCCACCTTGTTAGAATGTGTATGTTCTTATTATTCTTATCTTTTTCAATATGGGTATGTGCCCATTGTACACAAGAATAGAATAATATCTAATATCGACATTTTTTTCTTGTATATAATGTGATCAAATGATAAAATTATTATTAATGTCTTGTATAAAATTAGGCACAAGCCTATTTTGAACAAGATATAAAATATCATCTCTGTTTAATTATAATTCATTGTTAAGACCAAATACAATAATATAATTTTAATATCAATAGACACATTTAATCCTCATATATATATATATATATTTAGATTATAATTATCTATGGAATGCTTCCAAGTATAATCAATTATACCATAGATAGTATACGTAGCTATCTAATGCCATGGTCCATCATGAGATTCTATGGTATACTATCATGTTCAACACACTAAATAATACCCCAAGCTTGTGTTATATAATATTGGTTATATGTGGATGTTCATGTTATTCTTATCTTGTCTAGAATGGGCATGTGCCCATTCTACACAAGACTAGAATAATATCAACTACCTAAAATCTTTATCTTGTGTAGAATAGGATTAATTGATAAAATTCTTAATTTCTTGTTTAAAATAAATCACAAGCCCATTATGATCAATATATAGAATATCATCTTCATTTTATTATAATATATTATTAATAAAAAACAATAAAATAAAAATTTAATATAAAATATACACATATCATCTTCATACATATACATTTTAGGTATAATTATTCATGGGATGTCACTAGATTCAATTGATTATATTGCTAATGGTATATGTAGTTATCTAACACCATAATACCATCCCAAGGTTTGAGGTACTATTATGTCCATTACTTCATTGAATAATTTCCCAAAGCTTGTGTTATAAAATATTGGTTAGAATATGGATGTTCAAATTATTCTCATCTTGTTATAATGGGCATGTTCCCATTCTACACATGATAGGAATACTATCAAACATAAAAAAAATTATCCTGTGTAGAATAAGATTAATTGATAAAATTATTAATGTCATGTGTACAAATAGGCACATGTCCATTCTGATCAAGATATAAAATATCATCTCTATTTTATTACAATACATTATTAATACCAAATACAATAACACAAATTTAATATCAAATAGACACATCTCATCCTTGTGTATATACAATTGAATTAGGGCTAATTCTTTGTGGGATGCCACTAGGTATAATTGATTATAACATGAATTTCATATGTAGTTGTGTAATGTTACAACACCATTGCAATTTTATAGTATAATATTATGTATAGTACCCAACTAAAGAATCCCCTAAAGCTCATGTTATAGAATATTAGTTAGAATGTGGATGTTCATATCATTCTTATCTTGTTCATAATGGAAATGTGCTCATTATACAAAAGATTAGAATATTATCAAATTAAAAGTATATTTATCATGTAAAATGGGATTGACTGATAAAATTCTTAATATCTTGTGTAAATCAGACACAAGCCCATTTTATTGCAATGCATTGTTACTTCTGAATACAATAATACAAATAGATACATATCATCCTCGTGCATATACATTTTAGGTCTAATTCTCCATAAGATGTTATTAGGTATAATAGATTATACTATGAATGAAATATGTATATGATTGATGTATTGATACCATTGCAATGTTATATAGTTTATAATCATGTCAATTCTCATCATTTTGATGGATTGTGTGGAATAGTCACATACCCATTTTGAAAAAGATAATTTTAAAATCTTCAATTATGAATCCAAAAAACTAAAATTTAGAATAATATTGGATTATTAATTGATGATGTGCTTATCTTTTCTAAATATTTGAGCATGTGACCATTTTACACTATCAACGTAAGTCTAACATTATAACTTAATAATCCAATAATATTGGCTTATGTGGAAGGTAAATATGCCCATTTTACACAATATATAAATATTGGATTCTTAATTAATAATATTCTTAAAATACTATTAATATATTAGTATAATGTGGCATAACATGACCAATTATTTATTTATGCTCATAATATATTTTATATATAATTTATGTACAAAGGGCATAATGGACTATTATTAATATTAGTATTAATTTAATAATGTGGATTCATGGGCACATTCCCATTGCATACATGCAAATCCCATTGGATAATTAATCAATAATATTCATAATATATTATAAGACCTTTTGTATTATAAGTAATTATTCTCATTCTAAACATGCTAAAATAATTTAATCAAATAAAACTCAAAGTTTCTTATCTTGTGTATAATATGGGCCTATAATTATTAATAACTTATTATTTTGGAATAAATAAATATCAACCACTCATTATAAGGTAGTAGTGCACATTTAGAGAGGAATATGTGTTATTGTTAACATCAAATCTCTTTTAACTATAACCTTTTTCCCATAAAATTTTATGTTTACATATAAATATGAATCAGAAGTTGAAATAAAGTTGAAATTATCATAATGAATATATTGCATAATATTTTATAGCAATGATTTTAAAATTTGGTATTAATTATTCTAGAGGAGAATAAAGTCATTACAAAGTATAAAATGAGTTATTTTCTAATAATAGTTTTCATGTGGTACACAAATCACATACAGATAAAGTGAAACTAGTGGAAATTTAGACAAGGAATCGGTATCATATCATATTAATTTTTTTTGTGAGAACTAAATCTCTAGATAGAAAAGAGTTAATCCATACTTGAAAAATAAATTTAAAAGTGAGGAAGGGATCAAAAAGGTGATTACTTAAGGACTCAGTTTCTAATTATTTTTTGCATGAATCTACATTTGTAGAAGCTTAGTAAGATCACACAAGGATATTATAAGGATTTTATACACAGGTATTTATAATTTTTATTTTTTATGTCAATATTTTTCTTAATTTAAATTTTAAAAAGGAGACCAATGTTTAAGTGATTATGATTACAGTTGAAATTTGAAATTAAAAATTAAATGCCATTTACATGTTTTAGATATAAGGAATTTTCAAAGAATAAGGAGTTAAAACTTGATAGTAGATGTTGTGGTTTTTACACTCTATGCTAACAAAACCTGATGTTGTATTTCTTCTTTTTGTTTCCAAGTTACTGAAGAAAAACTTTGATATTATATTTATTCTTATGTATTTCATTTATCTATTATATTATTCCTATGTCAGTTAGTGCAATTTTACTACTCTCATAGATGGATTTTGGTATCCTTAGAACCTAGATATCTCTATCTCTCTATATTGTTGATAGTCATTATTGAGGTCAACATACCCCTAATTATAAAAATGGGTACCCTTATTTCAAATCATGAAAATTTATTCTCTAAAATAAAAAACTAGAAGAATCAAGTGTAGATGACTTTAAAATTGAAGATATATGACCAAGTGGGATCTTAAATTTGAAAGTCTTCCACCCCTAGATCTCACCCAGCCTTATTTCCCATATATTTCATAATCCTTGTTAATTTCTCTCTAACTATTTCTAGTAACTATTTTTGGTGTTTCTATGTTGCAGATTCAATGGAATGTCATTTAGGAATGAGCATGATTAGGGTTTTGTGCTTCAATGTTAAATTGATCTTTTATTAGCCTTTGGTATATCAAAGATTAATTGGATCTATTTTAAGTCATTTTAAAACCCTAGTATAATGTTTTAACCTAGGTCCCTTTTGAATTAAAATCAAATTTACATGGAAATAATTTATGTGGGAATAATTTTATATGCCCTAGACTTAGCTTATGTTTTTATCCTAAGGCTTAGTCATGTTTTTCAACATGACCAAGCCTTATTCTAAAAATATTATGTTTGGTCCCTTTATGTGCTATGACCCCTTGGTCTATTTTATTATTGGCATGGTCTAACTAATGTAGGGTCCCTTTTCTTATGTCCTAGACAAATCATAAAGATTTATCCTA
The DNA here is from genome assembly GCA_037957365.1 of Torreya grandis. Taxonomy (NCBI): domain Eukaryota; kingdom Viridiplantae; phylum Streptophyta; class Pinopsida; order Cupressales; family Taxaceae; genus Torreya; species Torreya grandis. The sequence goes on along the minus strand of JARHVA010001253.1, from coordinate 1,673,637 downwards.
AAGTTTTGATTATATTTATGAATACAATAAAAACCCTAGGCTAAAATCGTATGACTTATATTTTATCATTTGTGGGGTCTCTTTCATTATGTTTTAGGACTTAGCCAAAAAATAGTATCCTAAGGTTTTACCATGTTTATCAACCCAAACAAAACCTTAGTCTAAAATATTAAACCTAAGTTCTTTATATTATCCTAGTTTTGACTTAATTATGTTATTATTTATAGGATCAATGGTCTACATTTTCTTGGGAAATTGATATCTAGTGGTACATATAAAGTCAACAAGTCAAGAGCCTTAATCAATGATGGACATTTACCTAGGTGATGGAGATCCAATGGTGTGAGATTAAAGTTAAAAAGTTAATCCCCAAACCTAAGTTAAAATTTTAACATATTCTAAGGATAGATGATATGTGGATGAGCATAGACATTTTGATCAATAGTCCATGGAGTAGAAGGCATAATTAAGTAGACCAAGATCAATGGATCATGATTGATCCATAAAAATAAGATTAATAGTATGAGATCAATGTTGAAATTTCAATAAAGCTCAAAGTGAATGTAGAAGTGATAAGTGTCATAACCATAGGGAATGTAGTAGGTAGCTAATAACATTCGAGTTATCAAATTGAGATCAACAAATCACATTGATCTAAGTAAATATATCTAATGGTGTGAGGTGAGGAAATTTTTTTAAAGGGCCCACAACCAATAAAATACTAACATGTGTTCAAGGGTGAAATATGGTCATATTTTAAATATTAATGAGCAATATGCCATGACGATGGCACATCAAATCCATGTAAGTATAACATGCTAAGTTAAATATTTATAGACCTTGAGAAATGCAAGGGTATAAGTATGCAATCCAATTGAGATATAAGTTATGAAGCTCACACAAGTTTAAATAGTTACCACTATTATAAAAACCTTAAAAAAACCCTAGGGAGTACAAAAACCCTAATTCAACCTTGTGTTCATTATAGTCAACCCAAAGAAGATTGGATTGTCATTTGTGAAAGGATAATTTGATGTAGAATTAAATTGAAATACCTATCAATAACTTAGGAAAGTTTAGAACCATGGCAGCCTGAAAAGGTGTTTCAAGAGAAGATGTGGATCTCTATCTGACTTTAGATCTAGATGGAAGACATTTATAAGACATTAAAAAATATTTAGAAAGGGGTGAGAAAGATATTAAGGGCCTATAATATCAAGAAAATGAATTGTTCATGAGACCTATCATTTATCTCCAACTAATCAATGAACAACATTAGAGAATGAAGAACCTATAGGGAAGGCAAAAGACTACTACAACACAAGGGTCTCCAAGTTAGTTAAGATAGGAATATTCTTTTTATAATTGAGCTTGTATACTTTTGAAAATATAATATTATTTTATAAAGGCATGTGAAATTTGTAAAGCACATTACCTATAGGTTAGTCATTTAGAATGTCTAGAGGGTTCTCAAAAGATTCTAAAAGGATAGATGTCCTTAAATTTTAACATGACTAACTCACATACCTCATGAAAGCTCTATATCAAAAGGTATTGTCCATTGTAAAAGGTGGAGTTATTAGAGCCAAAATTAATTTTAAAAATTGAATCAAACATTACAAGCTAGGAATTTTACAAAGTTTGTCCAATATTTGTCTATGTATTTGCTATCATGGATGCTTCCTTGATTATCTAGTTTGATATTCATATTTGAGTTATTTTTATGTATCCTAGATGTGCACATGTTAATGTAGAGTTGTCAATTTATGCTTATCCTAGGTTGATTTAAAGATCTTAGGATCATTTTGTTCTATTTTACTTTTCTTGAAGATGTACAAAAGTTATTTTCTTATGGAAGTAAACCTTTAAAGTGAACCTTTACTTATTTGCATTACCTTCCTTAGAAATTTTCATAATATCAATATGCCTAACTAGGTGCATGACTTACCAAGAAATATTGAAAGGTATTTGCCTTCTTTTAGTCCTAATAATGTTATCATAGATGAAGAAAATGTTAAAAGCTTTAAGGCTAATTTGAGACTTATGAATGAACTTCATGAAGATGTAGCATGTATATTATTTCCATTTAATTTCAAAGATGTTGTATATGAATGGTTCCTTAACCTACTTGAGAACTAAATTATCAGTTGGAATAAATTTAAAGATTACTTCATTAACCAATTTGGAAAAATCATCAATCCTTATGTCTTATACCAATAGTTCACCATAGTTAAAAGAGATCCCACTGATCCCATAAGAGCCTTTAATTCTAGATTCTATAAGATGTTTAGTAGGAAAATATATCCTTATAGAATTAATAAGGCTTTAGCCTTAGATATTTACAAGGATGCTTTGGATCCCATGACTTTTGTGTTTCTTAAAAGGTTTGTTAGAGTCATAAACACCTTGGCCTTAGCCTATACTGACATTGTAAAGGTCATCTTGCATATGTTATCCCAAATATTAATCCCAATTTACTTGTACTGAATGTCATTCCTAATTCCAATCATAATTTTATTACCTTAAATTAAACATTATTCTTGAACCAATTTCCCTTAAACCATGGCCATCCTAGCCAAAATTTGGGGTTCTTGAATAGTGATACAAATGGATCTCATCCATAGGAATAGAGAGATTTAATGCAAAATAATATTAATAATAATAAATTTCATAACTTAGAAGCACCAAATAATGAGAATGAATCCATAATTAAGATGGTTCAAAATCTGGGAATTGATTTCCTTCAGTTGCTAAAGCAAGTGGCTAATTTTGGGGAAAACTCTAATATAAACTATGCTTCTCAAAGGTTCAATAGACCTAAAAATAGGTTTAATGATAACAAAAATAATAGGTCATCTAAGGATTAACATGAAATTAATATTTGTGATATAGGTCTAGCTAATCATTGTAATTTTTTTGAAGCATATACATCTGAAACTATGCTTATTCAAGACAATGTTATAGGGACATCTAGATTTGTAAGGACATCTAAATCCTTCATGGTACAAGATTTTGATTTTCCATTAAAAGAATAGAATTACACTAAATATTCTCTATAATAAGTAACAACCATTAAATATGATTAGCCCCATAAAAAATATTAGATACAAGTTGACCTCTCTTCATAAGATAGCTATGAGGATAATTCATAGGAAGTCATTGATGAAACTGAAGATATCCCTAAAGCAGGTTACTAATGGAAACATTTATACCAAGATTTTTTGGAATAAATTGAGGTATTTCAAGACAAAAATTTCATTCTAAATATCCCCAAGAAATATTTGGGACTTGATTGGATAGAAAAGATGCCATTCTAGATAGAAGATGACAATGAAACAAGTGTAGTAGATCAAGAATTTTCATATGACACCTTCAAAAGGTTGGAAGTATGTGATCAACCTGATTAAAATGGTAAGGTTTTCAATTAATTTTATTCCTTTTCATTTATTCATGATTAATTATCCTTTTGAGATGACTTAGAAAGTTTTGGTGCAAAGATTGGTAGTCCATCCCACCTCAAGCCAAAATTAATAAAGAAATTGATCTAAAAATGCTAGTTGAGATACCATCATTAAAGGAGGATGATATAAGTCACTATTATTATATTAATGAAGGAGAATTATCACTCTTGATGAAAGATATAAGGATTTTGGAAGAATATGATTGGGTTTTAGATGCATATCTTTAATCTAGGTACTGGAGAATGGAGATGAGGAATCAAGATACATCACACAGAAGACATGAACACACAAGTGCTCCTATCCACAAGAAGAGGCCATTGAATGCAATAAATCATGTTTAAAGGTTATTTAGTATTATAAATAAATTTACATTTGATCATGGAGGTAATTTCCTTGTGGAGTTAGTTTAGGTAGGTTTTAGATTAGTTTATTTTCATGTCCCTTATTTGTAAGTAGTGCTTGCAAATATTTGTTTGCTTACTATTTGTTTTGTTTTGTGTTTGGTTTGTTTAATTTATTTAATTTATTAATTGATTATAAATAATACTTTTTTGATATCCCTCAACTCAAATTTCACTTAACTTCTCAAGAACTTCACAATTTAGAAATGCAAGTATTACTTCTCAACATTGGTTGATCATAGATTGTTGAAATGTGATCTTGATGTTATAGTTCGAAGAAACTAGCAAATACTAATGGATAGGTTAGTTTTTAATTGATATTTTTATCCTTGTTTTGATTTAATATTGATTCTAAGAAGGATTGCACATGTGAGATGAAATATTGGATTATTGAAACACATACATGTTTGCACTTAATAAACATTATTGTTTGGGACAAAGTTTGCAACCAAAGATGATTGTTTAAAGATCAAAACACTTCACAAAATCCCAAAACCTAGATAAAATAGTTCCCAAACTTTGTTATAGAGTTAAAAATGATTTAAAAATATAAAAATAAGAGCCTTATTAAAAAATTTAAGAGATTTATAAGCAAAGGTGATTCTAGTAATCTCCACTCGGGCTATGGATACCTAATTGGTAGTGGAAGAAGGCCTTGAGTGGAGCCAAAGGAATATATATCAAGGATATGGACATTTCGATATTAGTAGAGAAATTCCCAAGCCTTCTCTAAGCTAAAACATGATCCTTAATTTACATCCAAGTTTTTTTATAAGTCAATGTTAATAGTTAAACTCATGAAATATATAAGTTATTCCCTAAATCCCATGGAAAATAGTAAGTGGAATAAAAGCACACACACAACATGGATAAATTTTTATATTTGATCCTAATCTTGCATGAGTAAGAATTTTTTTAATCATGAATCGATCTTAACTATGGTATCTGATCATGTGGAATAAGTAGCATAGTCATTAGTCTAGACCAAAGTCTTTGAATTATAACATATTTTTGTGTTTCTCCTAGAAGTCACCATTTGTTGAGGTCATTATACCCCTAGTTCTAAAAATGGGGACCCTTATTTCAAATCATGAAAATTTATGCTCTAAAATTGAAAACCAAGAGAATCAGGTGTAGATGACTTTCAAATTGAAGATATCTAACCAAGTGGGATCTTAATTTTGAAATTCATCAACTCCTAGCTCTCACCTAGCCTTATTTTCCATATTTACATAATACATATTAATTTATCTCTAACTATTGCTTTAAACTATTACTAGTGTTTCTATGTTGTAGATTTAATGGAGTCAAATTTGAAAATAAACATGCTTAGGGTTTTGTGATTCAATGTTAAATAGATATTTTATTAGCCTTTGGTCCATCAAATATTAATTGGATCTATTATAAGTCATGTTAAAACCCTAGTCTAATGTTTTAACTTAGGTCCCTTTTGAATTAAATTCAAATTTATATGGGAATAATTTATGCAAGAATAATTATCCATGTCATAGACTTAGTTTAATATGTATCTTAAGGCTTAGTTGTGTTTTTCAACATGACCAAATTTTAGTCTAAAAATATTATGCTTGGTCTCTTTATGTCTCGTGACCCCTTGGTCTATTTTATTATTAGCATGGTCTAACTAATGTAGGGTCCCTTTTATTATACCTAGACAAGTCATAAAGCTTTATCCTAATGTTTTGATTATATTTATGAATATAATAAAAACCCTAGGCTAAAACCTTATGACTTATCTCTTATCATTCATGGGGTCCCTTTCATTATGCTTTAGAACTTAGCCTAAAAATTTTATCCTAAGGTTTTATTGTGTTTATCAACCAAAATAAAACCTTAGTATAAAATATTTAACCTAAGATCTTTATCTTACTCAAGTTATGACTTAATTATTTTATTATCTACATGATCAATGATCCACATTTGCTTGAGCGATCGAGATCTAGTGTTGTGTATAAATTCAACAAGTCAAGAGCCTTAATCAATGACACACATTTACCTAAAAATGGAGATATAATAATGAAAGATTAAATTTGAAAATTCAAGCCCTATCCCTAAACTAAAGTTTTAACATCTTTCAAGGATTGATAGTACGTGGATGAGCATACACAGTGATAAATGGTCCATAGAGTAGGAGGCATAATTAATTAGATCAAGATCAATAGAGTGTGATTGATCCATGAAAATGAAATAAATGGTATGAGATCAATGTTAACATTTATAAAAATCTTAAAGATAATGTAGAAGTGAAAAGTGTCATAACAATGGGGAACGTAAAAAGCAATTAATAGTGTTCAAGTTCTCATATTCAGATCAACAAACTGCATTGATCTAAGAAAATAGATCTAACAGTGTGAGGTGAGTCAAAATTTTCAAAGGTCCCACAACCAATAAAATACTGACACATGTCTAAGTGTGACAAATGGTCATATTTTAAATATTAATGAGCAAGATGCCATGGTGATTCCAAATCATAGCCACATAAGTATAATATGTCAAGTTTAAGATTTTGTAGACCTAGGAAATACAAGGGTATAAGTATGTAATCCAATTGAGATATAAGGCATGAAGATCACATAATTTCAAACAACTTAACACCATTAAAGCACTATAAAAACCTTAAATAAAGACCTAGTGAGTACAAAAACCCTAATTTGACCCTGTGTTTAGTATAGTCAAACCAAAGAAGATTGGATTGTCATTTGTGTAAGGATAATTTGATCTAGAATTGAATTGAAAGCCCTAACAAGCACTTAGGAAGATTCATAGCCATGGAAACCTAAAAAGGTATTTCAAGGGAAGATGTAGAGATCTATTTGAATTTAGATCTAGATGGAAAACATTTCTAAGGACATCAAACAAGCTTTGTAAAGAGTTGAGAAGGATCTCAAGGGCCTAAAAGATCAAGAAAAAGAATTGTTCATGAGACCTATCATTAATCTCCAATTGATAAATAAATAACATTATAGAATGAAGTTCCTATAGGGAAGGCAAAAGACTACAATAACATAAGGGTATCCAATTTAGTTAAGATATGAATATTATTTTTGTAATTGAGCTTGTATACTTTTGAAAAGATAATATTCTTTTGTAATGGCATGTGCAACTTGTAAAGCACATTGCCTATAAGTTAGTCATTTAGAATGTCTAGAGGGTTCTCAAAAGATTCTAAAAGGATAGCTGTCCTTAAATTTTGACATGAATAACTAACATACCTCATGAAAGGTCTCTATAAAGAGGTATTACCCATTATAAAAGAGGGGAGGAGTTCTTATAACCAAAATTAATTTGTAAACTTGGAGCAAGCAGTGCAAACCAAGAATTTCACAAAGTTTATCCAATATTTATCTATGTGTTTGTTATCATGGATGCTTCCTTAGTTATCTAGTTTGATATTCAGATTTGAATTATTTTTATGGATCCTATATGTGGGCATGTTAATGCAGAGTTGTCAAATTGTGCCTATGCTAAGTTGATTGAAAGATATTAAGTTCATTTCATTCTCTTTTGATTTTATTGAATATGTGTAGAAGTTATTTTCCTATGGTAGTAAACCTTTATAGTGAACTTGATTTTTTATTTGCATTAATTTTCCTTAGATATTTTCTTGATATACAATAGGATCTATGCCTATACAATTTCATGTTATATCTTAGTTTAGTGCATGTATTGATGGAATTTAAGCTCTATCATAATGTGTAGATTGAAGATTAGAAACACCTTTTTTCTATCATACCCTCCCTTTTACTCCTTTTTTATCATATCATTATAGTTTATCTTTTCGTTATAAATATTCATGCTAGATTAGGGTTATAATTTAGGTTTTTGGTATCATTAATTGTATTTAGTTTAAATTAATTTCATGTTCACAAATTTATAGGACCATAGTTTCTCCCAACAAAAATTTACATGTTCATTTTGTGAAACAATCATTTAGCTTGACAGTTACTCCACCATAGATCTAAGGAAGATCACAATTAGCAACTCATGCAATGGATTATTTTAATCTAAAAATGAGAAGTGTTTCTTAAACACTATATGAACTTGTTGATACATTTAGGTGAATCAATAGTCTACATGATAGTTGTTCTTATCCCTAAAACCTAACTATATCTATCAATTTTTATTATCGATGGGCTCTTGGATAGATGTTGGCATCCTTTAAAATTAACTATCTATGTCTATTTATAATTTCAATAGGCTCTAGGATGGTAGATGGTATCTTTTAAACCTAACCATCTCTATTTATCTTAGTGTTGATAGGCTCCTAAATGGATGCTAGTATCTTTTAAATCTAATTATTTCTATATTTTTTTAGTGTCAATGCTAGTATACTCTCATTTTCCTCTCTTTATTTTTATCTTATGTTTTCCTTACTTGACTGAGAATAAACTAAGGAAACCCAATTATTTTAATATTCAAAAATATATAATGCATTTGAATATGAACAAATGTCTCCCAACATCTAAGCACAAAAATTTCAAAAATTTAAAAATACATGTTACATTAAATGTTGTACCTATTTTCAATTTTGAAAAACACCCTACCATAAATTTTTTGAGATACATCTTGATTTGAAATTTATTAAGGATATGAAATATAGCATGGTACGTGTTCAATTTGTGCTTTGATTGTCAATGCAGGAGGGCTTGTCAATATGACATGATTTGACAATTGTACTTATTTGATATGTGTTATAGATTATTTGAATATCTTGTGTAGTACCTACATAAAATATTTTCAAAATGTCTATAAATATATTCAGTAGCATAATTATTACTAATAAAAAGGATATGTCTATAAATGAAAATAATTGTACAAATTATTTTAACACATACTTTTAATATATTAATTAAACAATTTAAAAGGAGTAAGATTGTTGGTGTTTAAGCATTGTATTATGGTAAAAGTGCCACATTTTTTAGTGTTGATATCAAAATAGACATACCATTCATGTGTGTACAATATTAATAACATTAAAATAAATTTGTGGAATTTTAGGAAAATATGTCAACATGAAATATTATAAAGTTCACTTCAAATCCCATCCTTCATTGAACCATTAAGGAAAATATGGTTCAAATCTGATACAAAGCACCACAAGGTAACATAAGGTGTTAGTGTTTTAAGTGTTTCATGATATATATTTTTGGTTTTATTTGGGTGTTATAGGTATTAAAGGTACCCTTAGGTTTGTGTTGGAATCTTTAGGATTCTTAAAAAGATGCATTTTTAGTCTTTTTAGAATTTTTTGCCAAAAAGGAAATTTGAAAATTTGAATTTTATAACTAGATTTGAGTGGTGTTTTGGATTTTGTGAGGAATACCAATGTTTTTAAAAGTTTGATTGGTTCCTCTAAGGTTATAATAGTTTTTATTTTATTTTTAATGTACTAGTCATGGTCAAGACTAATTCAATTCAAGAAATAAGAAGTTGTGACTACCACCCTACATAGGAGATGGCATTGTGAGAAGTTTTCATGCATGTTTTGGCATTGTAAAAGGATGGATTTGCATGTGAGTGAGTAATTAAAGTTGTATAATTATATTAGGATAGGATATATTAAAATAATGGAAGAGGAGTATTTAAAGAAATAAAAAACATCAATATTTGAACAAACTCTGCCTACTTTTATAAAATTATGTCTTTTAACTATTGTGTTAACAAAGAAATCAATGAATAAAATAAGGCTTTAGAGAGATTTATGTGCTTACATGAGACTCATGGAATGTAATAAATATTATATTGTCATTTTATTTTCATAAAATGGTTTCACATTAGTATTTTCAAGGTAAAAATGAGTGCACTTACAACCTAGTCTAACTAGGAGCAAATTCTGTGTTTACATAGCCCTAAATGACAAGTTAGCATTATTGATGATTGTATAAGGGTTATTGAAGTGTATAAAGTATAAAAATAAAATTTAGTTTATAATTTGTTTTAATTATAATATTAGAGGATCATAAATCCATGTATAAGTTCAAGAGTCAAGAAAAGCTTCACACAATCCTACAAAGAGCACACAGAACTCTATAACTTTGCATGTTGAAATCTTTTTATGATTTTCCATGAGCTAACTAATAATAATTTTATAGGTTGAATATAGATGGTTTAAATATTTTTCATGTCTTATATGTTTTTAAAAGTGTTTATAAGTAAATTTAACCCATTTTTGAAGTTCTTAGCCACCTACAAGCATGTGTACAACAAGACTAGGGTTTGAAAATGGAAACTTGAATAACTTTTATTTCCACATATAAAATTTGATGAACCTTTGGATTATAATAATTTTTAATGTTATATAAATTATTTTTAAGGTTTCAAGTTGATACATGACCATATAGTATGGTATCTAGGACTGTGGCATCTAACTAGACCTAAAGAGACCTAATTACAAGAAGGGTGCAAGAGAAAGAGTATGTCCATTAAGATTTGTGACCTGATATTTTGTGTGAATATTAAATGGGATAATATGTATCCAAAAGTGTCTTTATTTTTTCTAATAAATTTTTATATTATTCAAACCATTAATATTTGTGCCTAAATAGGGTTACAAGGACTAGGCCTTAAATGGATAAAAATGGATGGTTGGAGAGTTCTTACTTGAAGATTGTGTGATTTGGATAGATGTGTGAGAATTTTAAATAATAAATTGGATTACCATAATAACCCTTAATAAAATACCATAAACTTGGATCCGTGTTTTAGGATTTAATTCCTATGTACCTATATCAAATAAAAAATAAGTTTGAGGAAAGAATAGGGATTTTAGTTTTGGAAATTATCTATGAGATGATGACGTTGGTGACAAGGAAGGAGAAAGTGTAGAGGTAGATGAAGGGTGATATGTATTAAAGAGATAAGTTAAATATGTTTCAAATGGGATTAGGTGCCTAGCCAAAGGGATGATTGATCAAGTATTTCAAGTTAGAAGTAAAGTAACTACACAACAAAGAAATAAAAGGTTAGAAAAATGATTAAGGTAAAAATAAAAGATAGGGAGATGTATGAAGAGAGTGTAGGAATTATCTCTAGATCAAAATCCCATCTTGATTTTCAATTTATAAATAAAGTAAGCTTTATTTTCATTGAATATTTCCATTATTTAAAGACAATGGTGATACCGATGATCTATCCTTATAATCAATTAGGAGAACATTTTCACATTTGACAAGCACTATTTTCCTTTGGATAATTTTTTTTTAAACAATTATAAAAATTATTTTTTATTATTTAATAAATGTAAATTGTAAAATAAATTTGAACAATACATGTCAAATCATTTGAATTTTAGATATTATTTTAAATTACATTTTAATTTAATTATAATTAATATAATGACTTAAACCTAAAAATTAATGTAAAATTTAAATAAGATTAAAATAAATAGTCTTTTACCATTGTACACACACACACACACACACACACACACACACACACACACACATTAGAATATTGATCATATCTTATGTGGAACAGGCTTAGTTTTTTGTTTATAATGTGCATAATTGATAATTTAGGGTGGATATAATATGGGAACATTGTACATTCTAACCAGATGATAATGCAAGATTTTAAGAAGATTAAAATGGAAACCAACCATTATAAACAATAATATTGACCCTATCATGTTTATCATGCTCAGTATGTCTATTATATAATTCTATTTAATTATAATTCATTATTAAAACCAAATATAGTAATACAAATTTAATATCAACTAACACATCTTCTACTCTTACACATACAGTTTTGGTTTAATTCTCTATGAGATCCTATAAATTATAGAATAATAACATGTAATTAGATTCTAATTAAGACACAATTAAAGAAGTTTAAGTATATATGTCTATATCATGTTTAATTTGATATATCAGTTTGATCTCAATTATTATAATGAATTTTTGATACCAAATACAATAAAAAATTAATATATTTAGACACATCTCATCCTTGAGCATTTTATTTTCAGGTCTAATTCTCCATGGTATGCTACTAGGTATAATAAATTATACCATGATTGAAATATGTAACTGTCTGATGTTGTGGTACCATTACAAGGTTTTGTGGTATACTATTATGTCTAATACTCCATTGAAGAATCCCCCCAATATTTTGTTATAGAATATTAGTTAGAATGTGGATGTTCATGGTTTTATTATATTATTCAAAATGGGAATTTTCCCATTCTACATAAGATTAGAATACTATAAACTATCATCCTCATGAACATACATTTTAGGTCTAATGATGTTGTAGTACCATTATAAGGTAGCTTAACATTATACTATCATGTGCAAATGACCATAAATTTTAAGTCCTACACTTTTATATTTACTTGACATATTAATTTAGTCAAAAATCTTAACTAATTTCCACTTAGCAAACATTATTTCTAGTCATTTCCTTATTTTTATATTCAACCTTCACCACTATTTAGTCTTTCCCTACTATCCCTATGAATACAGAGTAGTGGGATGTTACCACATGGTGTAATTTAACTAACTGACTTGCATGGAGGGTTATTAAATTATATGTCCACCCTTGGGATTATATATTAGTGGGATGTTACCATGTTTTGTAATCCTGCTAACCCATTTACCTAGAGGGTTAGTTGACTATTGTCAGGATCTTACTCCTCAAATAGAGCACATATGATTAATTCTTGTATTAGCAACTAAACACGGAATTATACCAGAATCAATAAGTAACTAGAAATATGAAACAACACAGGATTTGAGAGACAATACACAATTGTATTAAATACTCAGAAGAAAATACAATAAAGAAGATGCCACTTCTTCTTCCACCTCAAAGGTTCGCCATGCCTCAAGACCTTCTTCCCTCTCTCTCTCGGTCCCAACAATCAACTCAAATATAGAATTGATGTTCACCTCTCCAACTAGTCAGTAACACACTGCCAGTACACCAAGTACACAACCGTACTCCAAGTAGATCTCCTGCTCTCTGCTGCTCCCTGCAAATCACTAGACCTTACTCACCATTGTAGATCTCCAATAGAAGCCATGCTCACTTGCTGACTAAGATCATACAAACATGAAGAACCCCTCTGATTCTCCAAACCAGTACCCACTCTTGGTACTGTGGCACTAGGACGAACACACCATTGCTCACCTCTCTCAGAAGGAGCTTATTTGCTCTCTTACTCTCTAGCTACAAGTTTACAATACAACCAATGAGTCTCTTAAATAGATCTCATGCAAACAATAATTAGACACCTAATTAAAATAATTAGATCCACAGCGTCTAGTCTAAATTTGGCTCTTGACATGCAGACACTTGGTTCGTTAGCTAACTGCCCATAAAATACTCAGTCTGAACCACATAGGTGACCGACATTGATTCCTATTTACCTAGGGGGTGCCGATGCCGGCCGATCTCTGACCGACATTGGTTGCCTTCTATCTGTACCCTACCAACATCGGTTGTCCTAACCGATGCCAGTGACTGTAACACTCATCAAACACTCTGTAACCTCCCTAACTCCTCCTGTTTGCATCCTGGTGAAGCTTTTAGCTCCACAACCTAACAATCTCCCACTTGGAGATAAACAACTGCACCTGTACCTATATCTATACCCTGTCTAATCTTTTTCCTTGCTTGTATCCCTCTCTAAGCTCAACCCTAAAGACCAACCATCACACACCCTATGATGCCTTTCCTGTCATCTAAGTAACCTGCCACATCTGAACCTACATATCTATGTAGTGAAGTCCTTGACCCTGCATAACATGTTAACCTACTGCTGATCCCTCTCAAGTACCTAAGAATCTACCTTCCTTGAATTGGATCCAAACTCTCTGACAGCTCCCACTGCTTGGGAAAACTCAGGTCTACACTAGACCTCATGTGATTTTGAACCCTGTTCTAAGCTTTGCTTGAACTGTCTAGCCCTTGGTGTGCTTACCAATTTTGCATCCTATGTAATGAACCTTGCCAACACCTGATTCACATCAGCTCCCACTGGAGACCAAATCTCTATCTCTTATGCCAAAGAATTTTGCTGCTCCAAATTCTTCATGACATACCTCTGAACTAATCTTACCTTTTAGCTCAACAAAACCCTATATGTACAAACTTGCTAGCAAATGTACCATCCACATATAGTAACTGGATAATGTCGTGACTCATCATCCACCTGGTAAGAACAAAAACAATACTTACACTGACGTTGACTAAAGCCTTGCTTTGTCATCCATCTGTCAAAACATGTACCACTGTCCTGTAACTTCTTGAAGACCATATACCTTGGCTTTCTATCTCACGTATCCATCCACTCTCTTTTTTAACTTAGGAATTCGTCTATCTCTCAGTGTTTTCTTCTAGCTGACAACTCTACCAACAAACACCTATTTAGTTCTTCTATAAGGACTCACACTCCTCATCCATGCCAAACTCTCACTATATCTGGATTCTACCTGCATTGCCTCTTCACATCTTCCTGGTTCTCAACCATCAGTAAGTAATATAAAGAAGGTGAACAACGAATATGAGGTTCACTTACCCTTTTTGACCTCCATATGAGCGTTTGAGACTTGTTGACAGCTTGCTATCTGCCCACTATCTGTTCTAGTGACTGATCTCAACCATCTTCCAATATACTCCCAACTGATGTCAGTTTTCTATGACTGACCCTATTTGATGATGTCAGTTTGCTGACCAACACCGGTGTACCTGTTACTGACATCGGTCACTGTATGATCGACATCAGTTCCTACTTCCTGACACCACCGACTCTACTGATCTGCACATGACCAATGTCAGTGCCTGTCTATTCGATGTCAGTTCCTTCTAACTGATGTCGGTATCTGTGTTCACCTATGAGTGATGAATTTTTACCTACGAGCTCCTTTTGGGTCAAACCCTTGTCTAAATTAGCACAACCCTACTTAGAATAATTCAGTCCAATCCATTGATATCTGTCTATCATCTCCTCCATGAACACCAAGGCTTTCCAATTCTTTAGCTTGTCAAAAACATCTATCTTCCACTTCAGAACATGCATTCCCCTCCTACATGTGTAACCAAGCCTACAAAGCCACATCTCTGTAACAGAAGGTGAATCAGTAATATAAGTAGATAGATAAAGCATACCTACTTTCTTACCACCATCTAATTCAAGTGCATCCATTGTGAGAGTTACTGTGCATCTCCCATCACCTAAATTTCTTGAAGAAATTAGACTCATCTCCAAGACTGGTACCTGCATAACCTCATTCAACACCTGTGTGTTATTCGTCTACAATTTCAGCTTCACTTCCCCTTTGCCAATCATTTGACAAGGCTCTCTAGCTCTTAAATAAATCTCTCCAAAGACATACCCATGAAAAGATGCTCTATTTTGAACTGCATGGAAAGAGGCAAAAGAATCTATGAACCAAGATTCCACTTTATCCAGAACATCCTGTGCAACATCCCCTGTAACATCTGCTCCTCCCTGCTGATCTGCTACCAACCAACAATCTTTATTTCCCTGCTCTTTCTTTCCATCAATCGAACCATTTGTGCTATTTAGTTTCTCCATTCGTAGCTTACTTCCTTCTGCCATTGCTATACTCCCACTCAATCAAAAACCCCTATGAGTAACCTGTAATCAACGCACACTATCCAGATCTGAAACCACCTGTTAGTAACCCAACCAAAAGCTCTGATACCAACTTGTCAGGATCTTGCTCCTCAAATAGAGCACATATGATTACTTCTTGTATTAGCAACTAAACATGAAATTATACCAAAATTAATAAGTAACTAGAAATATGAAACAACACAAGATTTGAGAGACAATACATAATTGTATTAAATACTCAGAAGAAAATACAATAAAGAAGATGCCACTTCTTCTTCCACCTCAAAGGTTTGCCATGCCTCAGGACCTTCTTCCCTCTCTCTCTTAGTCCCAACAATCAACTCAAATATAGAATTGATGTTCACCTCTCCAACTAGTCAGTAACACACTACCAGTACACCAAGTACACAACTGTACTCCAAGTAGATCTCCTGCTCTCTGCTGCTCCCTAAAAATCACTAGACCTTACTCACCATTGTAGATCTCTAATAGAAGCCATGCTTACCTACTGACTAAGATCATACAAACATGAAGAACCCCTCTGATTCTCCAAACTAGTACCCACTCTTGGTACTGTGGCACTGGAGGAACACACCATTGCTCACCTCTCTCAGAAGGAGCTTATTTGCTCCTTACTCTCTAGCTACAAGTTTACAATACAACCAATGAGTCTCTTAAATAGATCTCATCCAAAAAATAATTAGACACCTAATTACAATAATTAGATCCACAGCATCTAGTCTAAATTTGGCTCTTGACATGCAAATGCTTGGTTCGTTAGCTAACTACCTGTAAAATACTTAGTCCGAACCACACAGGTGACCGACGTCAGTCCCTATTTGTCTAGGGGGTGCCAACGCTGGCTGATCTCTGACCAACGTCAGTTGCCTTCTATCTGTACCCTGCCGACGTTGGTTGTCCTAACCAACACTGGTGACTGTAACACTCAAAAACACTCAGCAACCTCCCTAACTCCTCCTGTTTGCATCCTGGTGAAGCTTTTAGCTCCACAACCTAACAACTATATGGTTGTTGGCCATTTTATCCCACATGCCAAGTTATTGGTTGATTTGAATAAGATGAATGAGGCTTATTATTTAGTGGATTAAGGGTTTAGAGATAGGATCAACATTATAGCTGGTGGGGATCTAGGCAAGTGTTCATGATGTTTTAACGGTTGTAAGAACAAGTCCAACTTTGCCTATTTACATTGTTTCAACTTTTACCTAATTTTATACTTAGAAGTTTTTTTCACTTTCAGCGAAATATGGCATTTTTATTTCTTTCAGAGGAAGGGTTCCACCACAAATCCCATAACAAAAGTATAGGGGTTAATTCTTTTGAGAATTATTCCACCTCTTTTTTGGATAAGTGTTATTTCTTTTAGGAAAAAGATTTCACAATAATTTTATTGAAGGAACCTTTATTCCATGGGAAAAGTGTCCAAAAGAAAATAAGTTCTAAGTGTTGGAATTCTTTCAAGAGCTTTTTTTGCCTTTTATTCAAGTATCAAGAATTATTTTAAATATTTTTTTTGAATCAATTTCCTCGAAGGGTCATTTCTTTGAAGAGTTCCTTTTCATTTTTTTCAAAGGGAACTTTTGGATCCAAGGTCCAATACACTTTCCCCAAAGGATCATTCTACAATAAAGTATACCTTTAAAAATATATTGAGGGGCAATTTTTCAGCGAAGTGTCCTACACATTTTTCTCAAAAGTTCCTTTTGGCAGCAAGTGCCCCAAATAGTTTTCCCAAAGGGTCTTTTCTCTAGAAAATTGTCCACTCAAAAGTGTTGAAGGATATCTTACAAGAAAAGTGATCCATTTAAGAAGTTCTAAAGGGCACTTTTTAGAGGACAAAGGACTAAGACTTGAATTATTTAGGCATTTTATCTATAATAATTATTCAAGGCAATGATAACGCAAATGAATTCATTTGAGATAAAGTGTTCCATGAAAAACTCAAAATAATTATCAAAGAAATGTTCTAAAGGAAAAATCCTTTTGATTTCAAAAGGTCATGGGTAGTCCCATAGATGTCAAATTAAAGCCTCTTCAACTAGCCACTTAGATTTAAAAATCCAAAGATGTTTATGTTAATGTCAAGTTTAAGCTTGAACAAGTAAGTCTTTTTGAGCTTAAATTTGACAATCATGAAACCATTAGTGATAGTCATGTGAACATCAAATGACATCCTATAAACCATTAATTTTAAGATCATAAATTAGTCATTTAGTTTCAAATAGGTGGGTCTTGATAAGATCAACTATCCTCACTCGATCATACATATCAATATAATAGCACAAGATGAGTTAAATAGATAGATAACTCAATATATCAACACATGGAATAAGTACATGAAGTTATAGATTGATAAAAAGATTATAAGGATTAACATGTGTTTAATACATGGCATAAGTAAGGACAAGGTTAATTATTCAAAGGTAGATCCAAGGGCTCATGTTCATTCAAACCTTGAAAATATAATGGAGTGAGTTGATTCAAAATGTTCAATGAACCTTAAGGGAAAATGGGTACATGAAAAGTGGTACAAGCACATTCAATTGGTATAAGATCGATGGCTCATAATCATCCATGCATAGGTAGATATAATAATGAAAATCAAGGATTCAAGTTAATTTTTGATGACCAATCAGAACAAAGGAGAGCCCAAGTACATAGGCATAGGATGAAGAGTCAATTTTTTACTAAGGAAAGAAATTATGATAGATCTAAGATTTAACATGTTTTAGTTGGGGCTAGGAGTAGATATTTCAAGATTAGATAGTGCCATCAGAATCTTATAGAGTAAAACACATAGATCTTCAATAACCATCGCCAAAGCTACCTATATGGAAAGTGACCTTTCTCCCCATTTGGGCATTCATCAACAAACTATTCATAAGTAGTTTCACATTAGGATAAATGAGAATGACTAGATCCCACCATTGTAGCCATTATGAGGCATCATAAAGAAGATATTATAATGATGCAATGGACTGGAGTGACTTGGATCAATCAGGAAGGGTTTGAATGAACTTGATTTATGGCAGTATTTGTAATAGATTTTTAAATGGATCTAAGTTCATTTGATCCCATTTTGAGCACCAAAATTCCTTCTCTCTTGCTTCTTTTCTACTATAAATATAGCCTTCGAGCTATTATTTTTCATTCCTTAGGTTGGTATGACTAGAGTCTACCAAAATTATATTCAACATGTCTTAGAGTAGTGAATAGATCATTTTGTATTCATTTGATAATCTATATTTAGTGTTTTATGTGTGTTTAATATGAAACTCTGAATGTTATCTTCTTTTTGTATGTCCAAACTCAACCTAGGTGATATAAATCTTATTTGTAGGTCATATAGTGTGTCTCAACATTGATCTCTCAAGGATATAGTGGATAGCTAAACTTAAGTGTCTTTAACCAGACCTTATTTTCACTAGTCCCTAATCTAAGCATGTCAAACAGATCTCTATATGAAATATTGTTGTAGATAAAGCATAGTGAACATTGTATTATTTTCATATTTCATTAGTGTGTTAAAGAGTTCAAGCCTAAGAGTGGGTCTATTAAATTCTTGGTATATCACTACAAATTAGAGTAGGTTTCCATTTATGCAACTCCTTCTCCCTTTTCACCCCAATTAATGTTAGGTTTTAGAAGCAAAGGTCCAAAATGATGCATCAAAGGATCTATCCTCATTAAAAATCCTAGAGTTATGGTCTAGATATAGGCAACCCATAACCTTTAAAACATTTCCATGTTAGTCCAAGTGTGGAAGCAAGACTTAAACACACCTCCTTTCAACTAGGGTACAATCCAGATTGCTAATAGTTCTAGCATGCCTGATGGGACCACTAATTTTTCATATCTAAGTATAGTATTAGGTTTTAGAGTTTCATTTCCAAGATTACATAATATTTTAAGCCCCCCAAGGTTATCACAAGATCCTCCACAAAAGGGAAGGGAACAAATTTGTGTGAGCTACCTTTACAATCAATAAAGAAAAAGAAGGCCCCTCAACCAAAGCCTACAACTACCCCCTTTGTTCCCCTAATTATTACCGAAAATACTTTTATTCAAGATAACATTATTTAGCCAAACAATATTATAAACCCCATACCTCAAATGGATATTCCTAGAAGGTAGCCTTTGTGCCATTTAATGTTGGTAGTCCCTTAAACCATACTCAATAGGATGATATTATAGTCTCATCTTTAAAGCCCTTACCTATTATATAGGATAAAATCTAGTTACTCTTATAGACCATATGGTAGATGTTGCTAACCTATGTTCAGTACATCATGTAACCTAATAAAATGTAACAATGAAGTTATTAGCAATTTATCTCAAGGGAAAGGCACTCTAGTGGTCTAAATGTTTTCCCCCCACATCAATCAATATCTAGGATGTGTTTGTAGAGGTCTTATGCAAGCACTTTTAAGACAAGAGTGATCATTTTTCACTTGTGGAGTAGCTCACAATAATCAATAAATTCCCTAATGATTTTATGGTAGATTTCAACTAT
The DNA here is from genome assembly GCA_037957365.1 of Torreya grandis. NCBI lineage: Eukaryota > Viridiplantae > Streptophyta > Pinopsida > Cupressales > Taxaceae > Torreya > Torreya grandis. The sequence goes on along the minus strand of JARHVA010001253.1, from coordinate 1,653,639 downwards.
AGATTCCAAAATACTTGGGGTAGAATTCATATGGTAATCAATCCTACACCCAACTATGCTTTTCTATACTATTTGAAGGCTCTCAACTTATATGTATATGTAATGATTCAATCCATGGGAGGGAATACCCTAATTGGAGATTTTGAAGTAGCAATTAAGGCTAAAATTTTCCTCATACAAGTAGGCAAGTTGGCTTCAAGGCCACCAATGCCTCTCTTTCTAAAAAAACATCCTCCTACTCTAGTGCTAAAATCAATAAAGTTTTATCAAATAGAAGGTGAGAAAATTGATAGAGTAAGGAAGATAGAGAGTTTCCTCAAAGCCCAAAATTACAAGTTTGTTGCAATGGAGAGGTAACAAGCTCTACCATATAGGCCCTACCAAAATAATAATTAGAATTTTTAGTATAATAAGACACCTTATCAAACCAATAATCAAGGACAAGGGTAGAAGCCTCAGTCAATGCAATACAATCCCAATGCTCCAAGTAATTCTGGATCTATTATTCCAACTCAAAAAAACTATGCCCAAGATGGTTCATGGTAGTTAAAGAGATAGCCCAATGAGATATAAATAACCACTATTGGAAATATGTATCAAGACCTTGATTGGTAACATGATATTTAATTTTAGAGTCATGACATGATGCCTCCTCCACCACAAGCACCCCCAACAATTTAAGATAACATGCTTTTCATGTCACGATCAGAAGCTTAGAGCTAGTAGCAAGGGAACATGAGTAGATCACCTGTTGATACCACATGTGTGAATTTAAAAGAAGGGGAATAAGTGTTAAATAATGTAGTAGATAATATGGTAGAAGCCTAGAGGATAAAGGAATCAATTACATCTCAAACAAGAGCTAAGAAAAGGATGCTAAAGGACCACTTGGGGTGACATAAGGCTTATCCATCACCTCTTCAGACTAGTTGACAACCTACTTATTGAAATATAGCTGATAAAGCTCCTAAAAGTCAACAAGTTCCCAAATCCCATGGAAAATAATAGAGGTTCCCTTTTTTTCCTCATGTTACTCAAATACTGAGTGATGCCTCTACCTCCAAAGGGTAGTCCAAAGGTACTATTCTTCCTTTTAATATTGTGGATCATTTAAAGAAGGTTAATGTAATTATGTACATATATGATGCTCTATCTACCCCTAGGAAAATGGAGATTCTCCATCAAGATTTATCTAAACTTTCCCAGGTGGAAAAAATGGTTGAGAAAGTAAATGTTATTTTCATCAATAATAGTCAGCCTAACTGAACCCCTAGCTAAGTGTCCAATCAAGTTCCAAGCACAAGCCAACCTCAAAATGTTGTCCCTCCTTCTAAGGTTTTAAATCCTCCCCAATTTTATCTATCTATCATCATAGGGGATTATTTGGTACATAATTTCATGATTGACTTAGATACTTCAACCTCAGGGATACCTAAATCCATAGTAGACAAGCTTGGGCTCAAATATGTGCCTAATGAGAAGGGTGTGATCCAATTGGATGGATCCCCTATTAAGATAGTATGCATCTTAAAGGATATTTAGATCACCTTGGTTTCATTAACAATTTATGTTGTTACTTAGGATGTGATGGTGGTAGACCTACTCCCTATTTTCCCCTATGCTTGTTTAGAGACTTCACTGAGAAGATTGGGGGATATTTGTCATAATATTGGTTGTACATGGTTTTTAGAACCAATTATGTGACCAAAGTCATCATAAGTTCTAAACCTATATCTAGGTTCCACCTTGAGCCCTACATGCCCAATATTATAAATGTTAAGTGTGCCATTTTTTAGAGGTTGAAGAGGTTATTTAACAAGAACCCCAAAGTCATCTAGAAGGTATCTCAAACTTGTACTTGGATGAGTGGGTAAATAATAACCATGAATTTTATCCATACAACATCATTGAAGAGATAGACTTGGGAGTGTAATATATGCATGAGGAAGGTGCTACAATACCTTCCTTAACTAACACTACTCAAGAAGAAGATTGTATATGGACCTTGTTCTTTGATGGTTCAAGGTCTAAGAATTGAAGTAAAGGGGGAACCATGGTAGTTTCACCCTTAGGACAAAACTACCATTCTAATATAATACTCTAATTTAGTTTCACCTCAAATATAGGTGAATATGAAGCTCTTTTACATGGTCTGAAAGAAGCAGGGAAGAGAGGTATCTAACTCCTCAAAGTCAAGGATGACATCAAAATTGTAGTGTAACAGGTGAGAGGCCTAAGATTAGTCAAGATTCACCATCTAAAATAATATAATCATTAAGAATGGGACCTCATGAAAGATTTATTAGCATTAGATATCTAGTCCATACCAAGAGAAACAAACCAACATGTAGATACGCTTGTTGTCATTAGTGCCCAATATGAGATAGTAGGAGGATTAAAAGGCAACCAAGGCCAAGATAAAGTCAAGATTATATGTAGACCATCTATACCTGATAATGAGGTGATTTGGAAATTCTTTGAAAATGATGATCAAATCATATGTTTTCTAATACAAGAGGTAAAGTTTGGCCATAAGAACCAAGACAAGTTTTGGAATCAATAAGATGATCAAATAGTGTAGCTGAGATCAAACAAGCTTCCTAAAGGACTTGTGACATTAGAGATCATATTAAATGAAAATTACCAAGTAATAAATGAGAAGTCTTGTGTCTCAACTAAAGAGGAACACTATAAAAAGGTAGAGATTTTTGAGGGCAAGATATTGAATCTAGGAAGGGTCAATATGATAGAGGAAAGAGATTCATTTGTTGCTCTATGTAAGGAATTTTTTGATATTTTTACATGGGAGTAAAAAGACTTCAAGGGATTTGACCCAAGCTTGCACAACACATAATTGAATTAAAAAGTAATGCCAATCTAGTTAAGTAGAAATAAAGGCCTATCAACCCAAGAGTGGAGGATCTCATGAGAAGAGAGCTCTATAAATTGATTTAATGTAGGATAATATTTTCAATTAAACATTACTCTCGGGTGGTAAACCTTATGCGAGTGAGAAAAAAGAATGGAGAGATTTAGTTATTTGTTAAATTTAAGGACCTGAGTAAGGTTTCCCTAAAGTACCATTACCCACTTCCCTCCACGGATCAAATTATATAAAAGGTGGCAGGTTCTCAAAGGTTCTCATTGCTTGATATCTATTTTGGCTATAATCAGAACATGGTGAAAGAAGAATATAGGCATAAGACTATCTTCACTATAAAGTGGGGACCTATGCATATTGTAAAATGCCTTTTCAACTCTCCAATGTTGGAGCCACCTTCTAAAGAGCAATGGACATTGATTTTCATGGTTTTTTAAATGATATGGTTTTAGTTTACCTTGATGATATAACAATTTTCTCAAAAAACCCTAATGATCATCTAACACATTTTAGATCTTTTTTTGATAGATGTAGATAGTTTGGGGTTTATTTTAATACAAAGAAATGCATTTTTTGTGCACAAGGGAAAACTTTCAGGATATGTGGTGTCTGAAGCAAGTCTATTTATTGATCTAAAAAGGATAGAGGCAATCCTTGCTCTATCACTACCCAAACATAAGAAAGGGTTAAAAATATTCTTAGGAAAAATTAACTTCATCTAATAATTCATTATAGGATTTACATAGATGGTCAAGCCACTCATTCATATGTTGAGAAAAGGCAAAGAGTTCACATGGACAAGAGAAGGAAAGAGGAGATTTGAGGCCATCAAGGAGGCCATATCTCCTGCCCCCACTATTAAATCCATATTTCAATAAGGACTTCTATTTGTATGTATTTTCCACATTAGATACAATCTCTGACATGATCATGTAGTAGAATAATCAAGGTTTGGAATAACCCATTGCTTTATTTAGCCAAGATTTAGAGGGTTATGAAAAAAGATATAGCCTCATTGAAAAGCATGTGCTTGATATTATTATAAGTTTGAAGAAATTCATGCATATAGTTTCAAATAGTAAGATCATACTAATTGGGGATCACCTAAGTGTGAAGGATTTTATCCTCAATAGATATTTGAATGAAAAGAGATTTGGATGGGTCACCAAGTGTATGGAATATGACATTGAATTCAGGGTCACAAATCTAGTTTGAGGAAAGGGATTATGTGAACATATTTATAAAGATGTGAGATAATAAAAATAGATAATCTTGATAATCCAAGACACCCAATATGAAGATCAAGACACACTTCCATCTAATTGGACACAGAACATTGAAAGATTTCTCTAAATGGGAGAGTATCCAATGGGTTTCAATGCATCATAAAGAAGACACTTTAGGTTATAATTAGTGCCATACATCTTGATTGATGGAGTGTTGTTAAAAAATGACATTAGAGGTATGCTTTTAACATGTGTTAAAATTGACTAATTTGATAAGCTTCTATAAAAATTCCATGATAGTCCTCAAGGAGGCCATTTTAAATACATGACTATAGCTATGAAAATCATAAAAGATGGTTACTTTTGGCCCAATTTATTCAGAGATGCATATGCATGGGTGAGGAAGTGTTAAAAATGTTCCATGTTTATAGGTAAATAGAATCTAGCTATTATGCCACTAAAACCTATTCAAGTTGAGTAGCCTTTCATTCAACGGGGCTTAGACTTCATTGGCATGATTAATCCTCCATCCATTGCTGGTCATAAGTGGGTCTTGATAGCCATATAATACTTCAACCGGTGGATGGAAGTATTTCCCTTGAAGGAAGTAAATGAGAACTCTATTATTGAGTTCTATGAAAGCCTGGTCACCTATTTTGGATAACCATCCACCATAATATCAAACAATGCTTTAGCATTTAGAAACATAAAGGTATGTGAGTGGGATCTTGAGTAGGATATCTATATAACATATTCATTTAATTATTTTACATATGGTAATGGATTAGCCAAGTATATTAATAAGAACTTGATTTGGATCATTAAGAGAATGATGGAATATAATCAAAGATCCTAACACATAAAACTGAAGACTGTCTTATAGGTTGATAGGGTCACCCCTAAGAAGACCATTGGTAAATCCTCTTATCTATTTCTCTATGGAATGAAATCAAGGCTACCCATTTCATTGGAGATTATATCTTTGGAACTTACACACCAACTAGAGCTTCTAGAAAGTGATGGAATAGAGGTCAGGATGAATTAACTAAGAGAGCTAAAGGAAATAAGGGATGATTCCATGTATGCCATGTGGTCTAAAAAAAAAAATTCAATATGACCTTTGATAAAATATATTCATCAAAGACATTATAATAAGGTGAAATAGTCCTCAAATGGGATAAGCACCATGTAAAACTAGGAAAACACTCCAAGTTTGATAGTCTTTGGAGTGGACCATATGTCATCATATGATACAAAGAGATCAATGCTTCTAAACTTGCCAAATTAAATGGAGAGAGACTTTCCATCCCCATTAATGGGAGTTATCTCAAGTTCTTATATTAGTCCCACATATTGTCCCTTGTATATTAGTAGATAGGTTTGTTCTTCTCCTCCAAGTATTTTTGCACAATACCATTTTTTAGTTATTCTATTCATAGTTTAGGTTGTTGCTTTCTATTTTTTTTCTTTGTTTTTGCTATCATCCCCATTTATCCAAGAAATGTTTCCAAAAAATAAGTAGATTATATTTGTAAATATTTTTTTTTTCATTTTTTGAGCAGACATTATCACAGTCTAAGTTCTTTTGCATAGACGGGCATGCAATCCAACTGAGTCACCAAAATTGTTGGCCATTTTGGCCAACATGCTAGGTTATTACCCAATTTGAATAATATGAATGAGGTCTATTATTAAGTGGATCAAGGTTTTAAAGACAAGATCAACATTAAAACTGGTGGGGATTTAGGTAGGTATTCATGATGCTTTAATGGTTGTAAGAACAAGTCTAGCTTTGCCTATTTACACTATTTTAAATTTTGCCTAAGCTTATACTTAGAAGATTTTTTCACTTTTTACTAAGTATGGAATTTTTATTTCATTCAAATGAAGGGTTACACCATAAATCCCAAAATAAAAGTAGAAGGGTTAATTCTTTTGACAATTATTCCACCTCTTTTTTGGTTGTGTTATTTCTTTTGGGAAAATATTTCTACATTAATTTTCTTGAAGGCACATTTCTTCCATGGGAAAAGTGTTGTGAATAAAAAAAGTGTTAAGTACTAGAATTCTTTCTAGAGGAATTATTTCAAGAGTTTTTTTTTTAGCATTTTGTTTAAGCATCAGGAATTATTTTAGACATTTTATAAGAAACAATTTCCCCAAAGGGTCATTTCTTTAAAGATGTCCTTTTCATTTTTTCTAAAGGGAACTTTTGGATCCAAGGTCTAATACACTTTCCCCAAAGGATAATTATACAAGAAGGTAGACCTTTGTAAAAATCTTGAGGGGCACGTTTTTTAGCAAAGTGTCTTATGCATTTTTCCTAAAAGGTCTTTTTAGCAACAATTACTTCAAACAATTTTCCCAAATGGTATTTTCTCAAGAAAACTATCCATTAAAAAGTCTCAAAGGATATATTGTAATCAAATTGATCCATTTTAGTTCTAAAGGGCACTTTTTAGAGGATAAAAGACCAAGAAATGAATTCTTTAGGCTTTTTAATCATAATAATTATTCAAGGGAAGGATAAGGCTGCACAAATTCCTTCAAAAAAAGTGTTCCTTGACAATATTGAAAGAATTATCTAGAAAAAGGTTAGAAGGAAATAGAAATTTGATTTCAAAATGTCATAGGTAGCCCCACATATGTCAAATTCAAGCCTCTCTAACTAGTTGTTTGGATTTGAAAATCCAAAGACATTCACACTAACATTAAGTTTAAGCTTAAACAAACTAAGTCCTTTTGATCTTAAATTTGATGGTCATGTGACCATAAATGACGGTTGTAAAAACAAAAAATGACACCCCATATACCATCATTGTTAAGATTATAAATTAGTCATTTGATTTCTAATAGTAGGTCCTAGAAAGATCAATGATCCTCACTCGATTGTACATCTCAATCTAATGGAATGAGATGAGTCAAATAGTTAGATAGCTCAAGATATCAACACATGGAATAAGCACGTGAAGATATAGATTGATAGTAGGATCCTAAGGATTAATGTGTGTTTGATGTATGACATAATCAGAGACAAGGTTGAAAATTCAAAGGTAGATCCAAGGGCTCACATTCATTTAGACCTAGAAAATCCAATGGAGCAAGCTAATTCAAAATAATCAAAAAAACCTCAAGGGTGAATGGGTACATGAAAAGTGGGATAAGCACATTCAACTAGTAGAAGATTAGCAACTTGTGAGCATCTATGCATAGGCAGATCCAATAGTGCATATCAAAGATCTAGGTTTTTTCAATGACTAATCAGAATAAAGGAGAGCCCAAGTGACTTAAGTAGAGGTTGAAAAGTTGATTTTTTATTAAGGTAAGTAAGCACGATGGAGATAAGATTGAGCATGTTTTAGTTGGGTCCAAGGGTGGATATTTCAAGATTATATGGTGATATTAGGAGCCTATGGAGTAAGACACATAGAGCTTTAATTGACATCACCAAATTTAGCTACATAAAAAGTGACCTTTATCCCCACTTAGGCATGCTTCAATAAACCAGTCATAATTAGTTTCACATTAGGACAAATGAAAATGATTTGATCCCATTATTTTAACTACCATGAGACATAATAGAGAAGATATTGTAATGATGTAATGGATTGGAGTGACCTAGATCAATCAAAAAGGGTTTGAGTGAGCTTGCCTTCAGGCTATTATTTTGTATCCCTAAGGTTGGTATGATTAGACTCTACCAAAATTGTATTTGATACCTCTTGAAGTAGTGAATAAAGCATTTTTTAATCATTTTGATCATTTTTATTTAGTGTTTTATGTTTATTTAATATGTAACTCTGAATGTTATCTTCCTTTTATATGTCCAAATTCAACCTAGGTGTTAGATATATTCTTTATAGGTCGTATATCTTGTCTCAAAATTGATCTTTCAAGGATATAGAGGTTAGTCAAACATAAAAGTCTTTAACCAGACCTTATTTTCACTACTCCATAATTTGAGCATGTCAAAAAAACTTTGATACAAAATACTATTGCAGAGAAAGCATAGTGAGCATTACATTATTTTCATATTTCATTAGTGTGTTAAATATTTCAAGCCTAAGAGTAGGTATGTTAAATTCTTGGTGTATCACTATATCTTGGATTAGGTTTCCATTTATGAAAATCCTTCTCCCTTTTCACCCCAACTTGTATTAGGTTTTATAAGCAAAGGTCTAAAATGATGCATCAAAGGAGCTAGCCTTATTAAAAATCCTATCAGTTTAGTCTACATATAGGCAACCCATAGCCTTTAGACCATTCCCATGTTAGTCTAGGTTTGTAAGTAGGACTTAAACACCCCTCCTTTCAGATAGGGTGCAATCTAGATTGCTAACAATGGTCACCCCCAAGGTAGAAGAGTAGTGAATTTTACCACATGGCAAAATCTTGCTAACCCACTTACCCAAAGGGTGATATGAATATAAGGCTATCCTAGGGGTAAATAATTAGTGGGATGTCACCATAAGGTGACAACCCACTAACTTATTCACCTAGAGGGTTAACTACCTATACCACTCCACCCAAGTTTTTAAGTCCCCAAGATCATGTCATGTGTCACAATCTTATTGACCTAGAGGCTCAATAATTTTCACTGTGTTCATCTACTTACACATGTCATCTTCATGCATATACATTTTAGGTCTAATGATTTCATGGTACCATCACAAGTTTATGCATTATACTAATATGTCTAGTGCTCCATTGAAGAATTATCCCAAGATTGTGTTACATAATATTGTTTAAAAAGTGGATGTTCATATTATTCTTATCTTGTTTAGAATGGGCATGTGCCCATTCTAGAAAATATTAGAATACTCTCAACTGCCAAAAAAAATTATCTCGTGTAGAATGGGATTAATTGATAAAATATAAATAAGATATAAAATATCATCTCCATTTAATTACAATGTACTGTTAAGACCAAATAAAATAATATAAATTTCATATCAAACAGACACATCTCGTTCTTTTGCATGCACATTTTAGGTTAATTATTTGTGAGATGTTGCTAGGTATAATTGATTATACCAAAAATGAAATATGTAGTTATCTAATGTTGTGATACCATTGCAAGGTTATAATATATACTATTACGTCAAATAATCCACTAAAAATCCCCCCAAGCTTATGTTATAGCATGTACCCATTCTACACATGTCATCATTTTGCATAAACATTTTAGGTCTAGTGATGTCATGGTATCATCAAAAGGTTCCATGTTATACTATCATGTCTTATACTCCACTAAATAATCCCACCCAACCTTGTGTTATAGAATAGATTAGAATGTATATATTCATATTATTATTATCTTGTTTAGAATGCACATATGCCCATTCTACACAATATTGGAATACTATCGATTGCTAAAAATCTATCTTGTGTAGAATGGGATTAATTGATAAAATTCTTATTGTCTTGTGTAAAATTATGCACAAACCCATTCTAATCAAGATATAAAAGATCATATCCATTTTATTAGAATGAGTTTTTAAGACCAAATACAATAATACAAATTTAATATCAAATAAACACATCTCATCCTCATGCATATACATTTCATATCTAATTCTCTATGGGATTATTCTAGGTATAATATATTATACTACAAATGGCATATGTTTTTTTTTTAATTCTATGGTACCATTTCAAGGTTCCATGGTATACTATTATGTCTATTACTTTACTGAAGAATCGACCCAAACTTGTATTACTACATGTGCCCATTCTACACATGTCATCCTCATGCATATACATTTTAGGTCATTTGAGGTCTCATGATGTAATGATACCATCACAAGGTTCCAAATTATATTATCATGTATAATACTCCATTGAATATTCCTCCTTAAGGTTGTTTTATAGAATATTTATTAGAAAGTGGATGTGTCAAATTATTCATAGACTATTATCTTATTCTTATTTTGTTATAAACATACTCTATCTATGGCTACCATAATTGTCCATTTATCCTATGAATGGTGAAAAAAATTTCATCCAATAAATATAACATCATATAAAAGTTTCCATCTATATGCCTTTATTTAGGTTTATATACCTATGACTTTAGTCTAGCACTTAAAATTTCTCTTAGGGAAATAATTTTATCTAAAATCAATACAATGTCCAAAAAAGGGACCCATTCCAATTGTACATAAGTAATCTCAGAGCTCTAGAGACTCAAAAAATTAGATCCATGGGACCATTAAGCCATTGACTTGGTATTTCATCTTTAAAACTCTAAGCCATTGAAAATATGACAACTATAAACCTCTTAGATATCAAAATCTTAGAACCATTAGACTATGTGTCTTGAGGCAATTAGACTTTATTTAATCCTTCTATGGTTCTAAGTTAATATAATTATGTCTCTTGGCAAGTTCTTAGAACTATGAAACATCAAGATCATTAGATGATTAACTTCATTTTAAAGCTTTCATGATTATAAGTTCACATAATTACACTACATGGCATGTTATCATATCTCATAGATTTTGAACACTTATAATTTTATTTAAAGAAAAAGGCTCCATGTAACATAATAATTCCATTTATAAATGTCTTGGAGCTCAACATTTTTTACTACTTGGAAACTTTGACAAATGTTGATGGATTCAGGTAATGTATTAAGTCCACCTATCTAGATCTTAGATAAATAAGATATGTCTAAGCCATGAATGATTTACAATTCTTTGTATAAATTCCTATGATTATATGAAAAACAAAACAAACTTGGAAAAATCATATTAGTTAAATTAATCTAAATAAATCACAAAAATTATGAAAACCTAAGGTTTAAAATAAATAAAAATGACCATTCAAAATTTGATTTTCATAATTGAAACTTCTATAAATGTATCCTTTGAAGATAACCTTAGATTTATTAAAATTAATACCACCACTATGTATGTATAATGCTTAGAGGACCTTGAATAAGGATATTCAAGCAATAGTGGGTCATTATTTCATTTTGGAAAATGTGGTGTGTGTGTTAGGGCACAATAGTTATAATGTGGATGTTCATATTATTATTTTCTTGTTTAGAATGAGCATGTGCCCATTTTTCATAATATTATAATACTATCAACTTCAAAAAATATTTATCATATTTGTAATGGGATTAATTGATAAAATTCTTAATTTTTTGTGTAAAATAAGGCAAATCCCATTCTGATCAAGATATAAAATATCATATATATTTTATTACAATTCTTTGTTAATATCAAATGTAATAATACAAATTTAATGTAAAAAAAACACATCTTATTGTCATGCATATACATTTCAAGATTAATTTCCATTATATACTACTAATTACAATCAATTATACCAAAAATAACATATGTGGCTATCTAATGTTGTGGTACTATCACAAGATTTTATGGTATACTATTATGTCCAGTAGTCCACTAAAGAATCCCCCAAGCTTGTGTTATATACTATTGGTTATAATGTGGATATTTATATTATTACTATCTTATTTATAATGGTCATGTGCCCATTTTACATACTATTGAAATGCTATCAACTATAAAAAATCTTTATCTTGTGTAGAATGTGATTAATTGATAAAAAAATTAATGTCTTGTGTAAAAATAGGCACAAGCCCATTCTGATCAAGTTATTAAATATCATATCCATTTTATTACTATTTATGTGGGTTTTATTCACACCTAATAAACATTATGAGGTATCCTCTAACATTTTAGGATTGGTGAAACTATTCACTCCAAGGCATGAGTTGTAAGGTATTCAATTTTTTTAAACAACTTATTGATGGAATAATAGGGACTAAAGTAGTTTGCTTATCATAGATGGGTTATCTATGGATGAATATAAATATACTTTACATGGGTTGATAAATGATGGATCTAACCTAAGATGAGTAGAATTTTGAAAAAACTCAAAAAATAAGGAAAGGAAAGGTAGAAAAAAAGGTCTATAGAACAATAAGATAAAACCTTTCTAAACTAGCACTTGAACTAAGGAATGGCCAAGCAACTAGGAACCAATGTCTATTGTAAGCTTCTTTAATCCCACCCATAATCAAACATAGTCAAGAGTGAAAGGAACAAGAACATAATAAATTCAAGAATATGTAATAAAAGTTTGCCATATTTGTAAGATTGATTTTGCACATCTACAAAGGGATATTATGATTAATACAAAAAAATAATTTGAATAAGTGATAGAAAAATATGAATAACTATATTAAAAAGATAATTGTTTCACAACTAGAAGACCAAGATATTGAAATGATATAACTTGTTACAAAATCCATAGGTTTAAACAAGAATCAAGATTTGTATATTAAGAATAACTACAGAAAAATTCATAGAATTTACTATTAATCTTAATAGCCATAATTATCATCCCTTTTAGACTATGAGGATATAAAATATAATCAACTAAAAGTAACACTTGACTACTAAGAGTGCTTTTTAAGACCACATATACCTAAATTATCCCTAGACATATCCTAAATCCTATTTTCACATTTATGTAGCCTTCGTGTGAGCCACATACATCCCTAATCATCCCTAAAGCACTCCCAAACCCTCATTCTTGCATCTTGGCCATTTTTTCCTAAGTTTATACCACTTGGACACTATCATCATAATAAGGATAGTAGGGCCACATGGTTCTAGTGCCCCAATAATGGATTTATTGTCCTTTCCCTCTTATTTTCACAAATAGACATCTTTTCAAATATTAGACCTTCTAGGGTGAGCCTAGATATCTTTTAGCACCCACACAAGTACTAGAACAATATAAATACTTGAATTCTATCTCTCTAAACAATGTGTAAATAAGATGCAAGTTACATATATAAACTTAGAATAAGTAATGAACAACTAAGGTTATCAAACCTTATTTCTCCCTACTTCTACGTACTACCATCTATAGCATTCTTAAGCTCAGATTACTCAAATTTCCAATCTCAATCATATTTAAAGTACTTAAGTAAACTATCATACTAGCTTCACTTGTACTTGCACCAACATTTAGGTAGGAATAACTACATCAGGCTTGATCCCTATTTGGATTATTGGTAGGTAGGATACTCTCTTCATAGTAGGGTGTTGAGGATGTCTAGCCTACCGTAATAATAAACACACTATTCATATTATATCAATTGGATGACCTAGTCACATAGAATATTATGGTTTGCTCAAAAAATTAGTCAAAATAGGCAATCTATAGGGTTTTTAACTCATTCATGTATGAATAGACCTTATAATTTTAGACACAAGTACACCTAGATGCTTGGGGTAGTCCTACACAAAGGACACTACTACTAAAATAAGGACATTAACAACACATAGTGATACTATATAATTAGGGAACTACTATCTAGGAGGTATTTTAACACCTATATCCTATTTGAAACACACAAAAGAGTCTCTACCTCAATTTTTAGCCTTTATATCATCTATATTAGTCATTTTATAGCTATGTTCTTATTTGTATTAATTATTATTATGTTTAGAAAGGTCAAATTTAATCAATTCTATAAAAAATAAATGGATGCATTTATTTCATATTTATATTCTAATTTACTATACTCATTTCTTTAAGAACATAGGATCTACATTCACTAAGTCCTAAAAGGTTAAAATATTTGGTGAACCCACCTTACTTTGAATAGTATTCAAACCCTAACCCTAAATGCTCTTAGGGTTTGTATCCTTTTTTTATAATGTTCAAATATTAGTTATAAAACCTTGGATTTATTTCACTATTTTATTTTTTCAATCTTTCATAGATTAAATTTATATAAAGGTTCAAAATATACAATAGTTTATTTTCATACTCCCCAAACTTAATGGCATAATTTAACAACCAATTTGATGAAACTAATAAGAGAAAATTGAAATATTTTATTTGAAAATTTTTTATATCTAAGGTGAACTTATAAATAATATCCATAAATAAATTTAAAAAAATAATGGTCATTATTCTACTCCCCTAGGTAATAACATTATTACACCTAGTTTGGGTCCGACTCAGCTAGCAGAAAAACTAGTTATAACTCAACAAAATTAAATTACAGCTACACTTCTTATGGTTAGTTTACTCATATCCAAATTTACAAACCATTATGTATGAAGTTCATACTCTACAAGTTATGGTGTTAAATCTTGAGCAAGGAGCCACTAGGCCATCACATGCATTGGATTCTCATGTTCTTTTACATATACCTTTGACACATCACATAGTGGCAAATATTTTTCCATCACGACTCATGGAACATAATATTAGATTTTATAATGGTAAAGGTGACCCAAAACACCATCTCTAATCTTTCCATGTATCATGTTTGGATTACATGTCCACTGATTAGATTATCATGAAGTTGTTTCCATGAAATCTAAAGGATTATGCCTTATAATGGTTCTATGATCTATAAAATTATTCTATAACCACATTACACCCATTTATAGATATGTTTTTTCACATTTATTAATAAAAAATAGTGATAATATCTCATATGCTCAAGTTTCACAATTGAAACAAAAATCAAATGATCCTATTATAGAATACATCTTGTGATATAAGATTATATTGGCCAAATTGACTAGTGCCATGGTAGATAAAGAGATATAATATATATTCAAATAGATCCTACTACCAACATTACATGAAGATATCTTGTTCAATAAGTTTTTAACCTTCACAAATTTATGCTACATGGTGAAAGAAAGAGAAGTCAATCTTCTCTCGATGGGAAAAGTGAAATATACAAGTAGATCAAAATAAACTATTAAGAGTTATAGTAAGCCTTCATAAAAGGTAAGGGTCACTAAAAATAAGAGTGATCCAAAGGCCATAGTTAATGGAACTTCAAATCCATCTCCTCACTTGGTTTTATTATCTCCTCCACATAGGGTTTTCACTAATTTTGTATAATTGCCAGCGCATGTTTTACATCAGATCTTGGAATGTAATATCATATCTCTCCCTCCCATCAAAAAATTTGATATAACATGGCCTATTATAAATAAATATGATTTTAATTCATTCTATTAATATCATAGGGCACTAGGACATACTATTAGCTAATGCATAAAATTGAAACATAATATATAAGATCTGATATAGGACAACATTATTGATGTGGGCACACCCACAAAGGTACCCAAAATCCTATAAGTAAAATATAAGGCATTGAAAATATTATTAGATCCATTTCCAAAACATAAATCAAATGAGGTAGGGTAACTTTAGGTGTTCACTACACATATTAGGCATATACACCACTAGAATCATATCACACTACTACAGAGGATGCACACCCACTACATAATATCATTAGTGTGTACCATACTAGAGTTCTAACTAGACCACTCATAACATTTTTAGAGTAGGATATTATTGATGAAGATTTCAATTTATATGCACTCTTTGAATGAGATTACATAGATCATCATCCTATTCAGAGTGTTATGTTTGATAATGGGTCAAGTATTAACATGTGCACTATCACACTTATAAATTTTTTTGGGTATTCAGATTAAGATATACCTCATATAGAATTAGTTATTTATGGTTTCACTAGCCATGTTTATATATTTTTCAAGGATATTATACTTACACTATAGGTTTGACCAACACATGTGGCCACTAGATTCCTTCTAGTACCTACTACAGACACATTTGATATGTTATTAGGTAGGCCATAGATATAGTGGTTATGATCCATCCCATCTACCATATATATATTCCTTAAATATATAAATGTAAATTAGGTGATCAAAATTAAGGGTATTTCATATGAATATCCTCTACCTATCCCACATGCAATTATTAGTTACAACATAGTTATAGTTATAGCATAGTTACAGTTATAGCTCAGTTACCAGTTAGATATTTGAGCATAGTACCTACCAGTACATCATAGAGTTAAATGGAGCCACCAATACAAGTTAGGTCTACTCCTATAGTGTTTCCACATGCACATACTCTCCCATAGAAACCATTATCAGAGATACCCCTATATTAGAGATATATTGTAGATTATAAACGGATTATCTCTACTCATTTTCTTTTGAGATTAGTCTTATGTAGTTCTTAGGGTTCTCAACATATGGCACCTATGCCATATATATCATATTATACTATATGGGTCCCTATGACCCCTAAAATTCATAAGACACCATATTTAGATTCATAGATTCCAAGAACCACTTCATAGATAGGGCTAGATATAGATCACTCAGTATAATAATTTTTTAGATCAAAATTATCTTTCCATACAACATGCATGATCACATTTCCTTTATTTGACATAAGCCACATTGATATTGAGCCACTCATGAAAATCATCAATTAGTATAATTCCTCCCTTATTGTACATACTTTCCTTATTTCTTGTTCCTTGTACATAGTTTCATTTTCATGTTACTTATATGTAGCTTATATCTAAAAAATATAAAATAATATATTATGTCAATAAACACAAAACTTTCAAACATTTAAACCAAAAACACTAAATTACATATTTTATGCATGCCATGTTTACATTTCTTATTTTTTCCAAACACTACATATGATAGATATCTTAGTATTGTTAGTTTTATCATACATACATGATTCACTTGTTCTTATTGAGTGCTTGCAGATTGATACTAGACTTAGGTCCACTACACCAATCTATATTTTCTATTATCTACCCACTAAGAGCACATACACTAATACATGGGTTCTTTAATTAACACATTCACCCATTTGGGGGCACCTTATACATATTTTTGATTACCAAGTTACATCTTTATATTCCCTACATCACCATTTTAACATTGTTATATCTTGATAGACTTAATCATATTCTTTTTGCTACTAATAATTTAGAGTCAACATATGTACATCTTAGCTCTTACATAAATTCATATTACATGTTTATGCATATTTTCATTTCTAGTTGTTCCTATTTAGACATGATTGTGTCTCTAAGATTCTTCTATTTGAGGGAATTTTAATATTCCATTGTTATTTGTCTCTACACCACTTATTTTCACAATATGTATGCTTTGGACATGTGACCATGTCCTTGTGTGTGATTTTCCAATTTTGTAGATGGACATTTGAACATGTCCTTCTATGTGGCTCTAATCCAACTTGACTATTGTTTGTGTATGTGGACATTTAAATATGTCCTTGTATGTCTTTATTTCTCAAATTTAGTGACATGTGCCCATGTCCCTTATATTATGGACCCTTGGCCTACTTTGTTCACCTCATGTGTGTTGTATATTTACTTTCTTGTATGTGTCATGGCCATGATACTTGTTTATTTCTTATTATACACTCTAGTTTTAGAATCCCTAAGGAATCTCATGTGTCTCCCCTTCCTAATTGGGTGTCATGATGGACACCATGACCTATCCCTTTGGGTATCTACTTAGTTGATACTAAGATTTATTGTTACATACATTGATATATCTATCTTGATAGACTTTTTAATGCTATACATAACATACATCACACATTACAAAGTTATGATCATATTATATTACATTTTGATTTTATGTATGCACATTATATAGGATTATTACATAGATATCATATATGTTCTAACTAACACATATCTTGTAGAGTTATTTATTTTGAGGATAGTTATTACATAGTTTTAACAACTCCCCTCAAAAGAGGGGACAATCATAAGGGTTTATCATAAAGATCAAGCTACCATAATGCACTTCTAATACATTTCTTATCACACAAGCTCAAATTATATAAATTAGGCTTAAGTAAAAACAATGGGAAATAATGACACACAAATCAGTATAGTTACATAGAACTCAGAGGAAATAGACATTAGGACCCAAATTGGGACACTAGTGCCATATGGTGCTACTGTTTAAGATATGGCACTACTGTCTAGTAGCATTAGCTTCATAAAATTCTAGATTGGACAAAAAAGTATAGTACGTATAGTATATGTTTGCATAGTTTCAATTACAAATGTATTAGTTTTTCCTAATTTAGCTTAGATTCATACCAATTTGCGTCAGATTGGGGGAATCACGCATGGTATGACCATTCCAATATTCAATGGAGATACTCAAATACATATTATTAAAACTTATTCCAATATTTATATGCTCAGATATTATATTTGGGGATATGTGCGGCACATTGTTTCCATTTTTTGACTTACACATTGGTTAATTAGATGGAATGACAAAACTCCATTTCATTATCTATAATGTATACATTAAACATCATGTTCTATATTTCACACCATTTTCATGCCCTACTTTATCTATAGTGGTTGGCATTCCTGAGTGGCCTAGAGCTACCTAATATACCCAAGTGGTCATAGAGCTAACATTTCCAATTAGATATCTCTAGTTAGACATTTCTAGTTACATCGTGTAGTTTTAATTTTAGATGTATATATTACACATGGGTAGGTAATGATGGATTTATAGTCTACTTGATTTCTTGAGCCACCTACATGATAGGGTTGGACACATCATTAGTTAAATCTAAGCTATTTATAATTCATGATCCACCAAGTAGGGGTGAATAATGATGGAGTCAAAACCAGATTGAATTCTTGACTCACCCACACATGAGGATTAAGCAAGCCATCAGCTCAGTCCAAGATATTCACCAATTGATCACTATTTACATGCACACACATAGGTTTTCATCAAGTTTATTCATTGGTTCACGTACCTAGTGAGGTGTATTCATTTATTTCCTCTCTCTTATATTTTTACTTAGTTATATTCAATTTTACTTCTTTACTTAGTTTTGTATTTAATTTTGGTATATTTTAAGTAAGGACTAGATTATGCATGTTTCACTTATAAGACACATAAGGGATCATGATTCACATACTTAGATATACACTTATGGGCTTCACTTCTTAGGTAAGTCTAGGTATGCTTCTTTTTTCCTTTATCCTAGTCATTTTGATTTACTACATTTTTAGAATAAAGTAATGGGGAAATACAATCATATAAAAGTGATACTTGAGTTCTAAGAGTGTTACTTGAGACCACTTATTCCTAGATTATTCCTAGACATATCCTAGAGCCAATTTTCACACTTATCTAGCCTTCATGTGGGCTATAAGCATCTCTAGTCATCCCTAAAGAAGTCTTTAACCCTCATTATTACATCTTAGCCATTTACACCTAGGGTTTTACCACTTAGACACTAGTACCATAATAGGGATATTATTACTATATGGTGTTATTGTCCCAATAATAGTGATAGTGTCCTTTCATCTTATTTTCACAAAAAAATATCTTTTCAAATCTTAGACCTCCTAGGGTTAGCTTAGACCTATTTTATCACTTACACAAGCACCATAAAAATATAAATACATGATTTTTAGCCACCTAACTAATATATGGAAATGAGATTCAAATTATATATGAAAACTTCAAAGAATTATGAACAATTAAGGTTATCAATCCCTATTATACCCTAATTTTGCATACTACCATCTAAAACATTCTTAAGCTTAGATTAATCAAATTTCTAGTCTCAATCACATTTAAATGACTCAAGTCAACTATCATACTAGCTTCACTTGTATTTGCACTAACACATAGTTGGGGAGAACTGCATCGGGCCTAATCCCTCTTAGGAGTATTGGTATGTAAGCAAATCTCTTCACAATAGGGTGTTGAGGATGTCCATCATACCCCACAAACAAACACACTTTTCAAATTATATCAATTGGATACCCTGGCAACATGTAGAATTAGGGTTTATTCATAAAATCTATCAAAATAAGCAATATATAGGGTTTTATAACTCATTCATATAGGAACAAACCTTATAGATATTGACATAGGTATACGAAAAAGCTCGAGATAGTCCTGCATATATGACACTATTGCCAAGTAGGGATATTAGTGCCACATGGTTCTATTGTCAAATTAGTGAACTACTATCTAGGATGAGTTTTAACAATTGGATCTTTTTTGAGACATTTAGACTAGTCTTTGCCTTAGTTTGTAGCCTCTAGATTATCTCTTAGTCATTTTCCATCTAAGTTATTATTTTCCTTATTTGTTACTATTTTTATAAATTTCAAAATTATTTAATTCTATTACAAATTATTGCTTGTATTTATTGCATATATATACCCTAATTTACTATACCTAACACTTTAACAACATAGGATTTACATTCACTAAGTCTTAAAAGGTTAAAACACAAACATATATAGGATTAATGAAGATTAAGGCCTCATCCTCCAAGCAAATCATATATTTACATTTCCATAAATAGGATTATGAATCCAAACCATGTAAATAATGCATGTACAAAAGTGTTTTCCTATAATAGAATTCTATGATTAAAATACAATATTAACATACAAAATAAATTAGGAACCAATGTTTAAAATTAGCTACAATATGTAAGTACATATTTATTTTTATATGGGTGTTGATGTAACACCACTAACATAAGAATATGGTGGAGTGATATGCATGGAGAATGAATTATCCATTGTAGTTTCATGAGGGATAAAAATGGGACCACTTGGAGTTTGCATGACTATATATCTAGGAAATTATGTAGATTGTGTAGATGTGGTGGAACATGAAATTAGTTACATGCTAGGAACTAACCCTAAACATCTATCCTTAGATTTGATTTCATTAAATAATGCATGTGCATCTTTGAAATCTTTTTTAACAATGTCAAAATTAAGCAAACAAGGCTTGAATATTTTCATGATTTCATCCAAACTAAGCAAACAAGGCTTAAATAACCTTGTATGCTTTACTTCCAAACTCTTAAAATTATCTCATAGGGATTATACCTTTTTTACTTTATACTTTGAAAAAATTATTAGCTACAAAACTTCATCATTAGTTTTAAACATTATTCCCTCAACCTCATCCTTAAATATATTTGTAGTTACTTTAAAGAGTGTCTAAAAATGTGGCCTATTAACTAGCTCACCTATGGAGCTAATCACATCAGTGAATGATGAGGATTTAATATAACTCATCATATCTATATAAACTATCCATAAATTATTACCTTTGGTTATATATTTTATTGCATTTAATAGTTAAAGTCTAATCTAAGGAGGATATGAATGCAATTTGTTCTTTTTTTGTATATAGTTTATTGATGATTCTTTACTTCGTTATTATTTATAACTTAGATGAATAGAACATTTTTTAGTATAGTAACACATCCCAATTATGGAGTAATTTTGGTACAAAAACACATCCTAATGATGGGGTAATTTTAAGAAGGCAAAACATAGTTTTGAAAACTCTTTTGGCTATAATTTTGAGGACTCAACAAGTGAGCTCTGAAGATTGAAAGCTCTAAAGAAACTTCAAAGATACTTTGAAAGTTCTTCAAAGATGATCTAGGTGTGATTTGAAGACATACATAGGATGCTATAAATAATTCCAAGCATGACCTAAAGATGTATACAAGGTGATCTAAAGACCTGTATAAGATGCTTCGAAGATACCCAAATGTGCTTTGAAGACCAACTAGATCCTATTATTTGGGAGCGTAATACTATGAATATCTATAACTAGACTATATATATTTAGATGTATTATTTTAGACATTACCTTTCATGGTAATGTCTTAAAATAATCTAGATATATGTGTGTCTTTATTTTGTAAACTAGATAAGTATATTTAGTTTAGATTAGTTATTTCTTGTCTATAGTTAGTTGAGTTGGTTCCAACACCTTCCTAAAAGCATGGTATTTGACTCCTAGATTTTCTATATTTTGAATAAATAGATTTGGGTGTTAATAATTCTAATATTTTTTACTCTATGAATAGATGTTTATATATGTTTAAATACACATCTCCTTCTCATTCTAAGAAGTTCCTAGTTCCTAATTATTAAAATTGAATAAAGTTAGAAGTTGGAAATAGAGTTCAAAATTTCATATTTTTATGTCTTTTTGAATGAAGAGATAAAAATTTTCTTTTATTTCTAAGTAAATAACTTCCTATTCAATGAATGAACATGGGCCCACTTCTCTCCAAGGATTAAGATCAATTGGTGCTTCTAGTTTAATAGTTTAGAAGGCATTTTATTAAGTCATAAATATTTTATTAACTATAGATTGTAATTTCCTTTTAACCATAATAGTAATCTCTTTTTTTTATAGTGATTTCCTTTCAAATCAAAGAGTGATTGTTCTTAAATGCAAATATGAATTTCATTTTCACAATCAAGTGTGATTTCCTTTTCTAAAAGCAAGTGTAAATTTCCTTTCATGCTTTAGTGTTTCATTTACATTCAAGAGTTATTTCAATTCAATACAAGTAGATTTATTTTATACAAGAGCATGTTTTTCAAACAAGATTAAGTTTTTCAATTCATCTCATATTTAGAATTGAGTAAAAATTGTTTAAGTGACAATAAAAAACATTCTCATATTTTAAACATCATGTTGTCTTACCCAATAAAGTAAGTTGAGTGAGGAAATTATATGTATTATGTTATATAATGTCTTGTGTTAGATGTTTAATTTCTAGATTTTGATAGTGTGAATGATTAAAAAATAATTTATATTTAATTTCCTGTAAACTAGAGTTAGAGTTTCATTTACTATTTTTAAGATTTATAAAGCACAACATAATTAAAACCCCTCAAATAGTTAAATATACAACTCTAATATAAAAATATCTCATTGAAAATAGCCATCATACACTACCTTGGTTAAAAATTACACCAATTCATTGATTGGTTAAATGAGAGGTATAATGACAACCTATCATTTTTAGAGCCATTTCCAAGGAAACATAAATTTATGAATATGCTAGTGAGACCCTACATTAGAATTATACATGGAAGTACAAAAATATTCATAAAATTCAAAAACACAAAAAAATTAAGAATCTTTATATTTATGAACCAAACAATAGATTTTTAAGGATGGTTTATCTCAAAGGGATCCCAAATAAATTAAGAAGAAAGGAATTTGTCATATAAATTGGGTACTAAAGAGGAAATATGTGGCTATTTTCATGTTTTTTTGGGCACTCAAGAGATAAAATATATATTGAAATTTGGTACATGCCTTGATATTGGGGCCTACCCCCTCGCTTCACAATCTTGTAGCAATAAGAGTGTTGGGTGCTTAGCCAAAATATACCAAGTTCAAAGTTTATACTCAACTATAGAGCTAAGTAGGTTTTCCCATTAGTGATTAAATATAAGTAGGATAGTTGGGAAGGGGTAAGGTTTCCACTAGGTGATGAAATCCTAGTTGGGCCTTGTCTCAGGTATGTTTTTATGTGTTAAATATTTTGTGGTTTGGTTTAGTGTATGATAAAAAATGTGAAAGCTATGATAAATTACTTTTCCTCCTAAGTTACTAGATGAACTAAGATAAACAAGCAATAAATGGATGCAAAAGGTTTATTTTAAGTCTAAAAAAGAAATTTTTAGATTTCATTTAATGAGCAAACAATAAAGGAAGAAAAGGGAACTAGGGTCCCACAGGGTGTGCCAAAATGTTTCAGTTTATTTTCCTCATTTGTTAATCTTGAAAGAAATTAAAAGAAAACTATTAATAGGGTTTGTAGAAGGATACCTAGTAGAATGTGTATGTGAATCCAGACGAATGCAAGAACTCCTATTTGTCTATGAAGGAATAACCTACAAATCAAAAGAAACACTAAAAAGTGGGTTGGTATATGGTTGATTGAGTGGATTTCCTAACATGAGATAGATCCAAAAATCATAATTTTTTAGGAGGCTATCAATCCACTTTTTATGACAATCAAATCTGAAATGATAAAATAAGGTACTTGCATTCAACGATAATAAAATAAATATATGCAAGTGAAGAAATGATAAATTACTTGTTAAATAAATTATTAAATTTTAATGTTAGGGTGGTTAGGGTCTAGTTCAAAAAATTAGAAAAGGTCCTATGATCAGAGGGAAACATAAAAAATGGGGTTTGATTAGGGGTAAATGGGTGAAAATGGTTTGCTAGAAATGTATGCCACAATGAACCATCAGTGGTTAGGGGAACTATTGGTGGTTAAGGATGACCATCGATAGTTGGGTAACCATTGATGGTTGGGTCTAACCATCAGTGGTTAATTGTGTCAATCTAGGGGATGATCAGAACAAAAAGTATAAATTAGAAATTTGCTCAAGCAGTGATTTGGTTACAAGGCTAGAAGGTGGGAATATGGTATTGACAACTCTTATAAGATAGAGAGATCAAAAATATGATAGATTAAATTAAATAAGTATAAGATACCTGAATCCTGGTAAAGGGGTCCTAGACCTTGAATAGCCTCTTATTTTTATTCTACATCTTACATAAAGCTACAAAACCAAAAAGGGCAAAATATAGACACCTAAAAATTGTACATGATAGTTTTCAAGGTTGTGTTACTTTTGACCCTTATCTGACCTCGTGTCTAGTGAACCACCTAGTATATTAGGATCATTTAAAACTTAACCTCATCAAATCCCCCCAACCTAATACATAATTTAATTCAACCTTTTTATATCAATTCTCCTCTGGTCCCTTAACTGTCGATGGTCAACCTAATTGTCGATGGTTGGCCTAACTGTTGACATTTAGGTCCCCAAAACTTGCTTTAAAACTTTAAAGCATTGCCAGCTCTTGTGTGAGATTTACAAATCATAGAATGGTAACTTACCTTTAAATCAAGATTTTAAAAATGATGAAAATAGGCAACTTTATCCTCCATCAAATTAGTAACTTCCTTTGTTGCAATTGGCAACTTCTACTTATAAAAAGAAAAGAGGAGGAAGTGCAAAGGGATCCATAATAAATTACTTTGCATTCAATTTTTATTATAGGTATCCAACATCATTTTAGGTATCTAATAGTATAATTAGCAACCTGAAGCTCTATTAGAATCATGTTTGAAGGCCTAAAGCACCATCACTCTGGCTAAATTACTCTAGGATCCCTAAAAGGATGATATATACCTACAAGAGAACTTGAATGCAAAGTACTTGATTGTGGATCCCTTTGCACTTCCTCCTCTTTTCATTTTATAATCATAAGTTGTCAATTATAATAGAGGAAGTTGCTAATTTTATGGAGGATAAAGTTTCCTATTTTCATCATTTTTAAAAGCTTGCTTTAAAGGTAAGTTGCCATTCTAGGAGTTGTTAATCTTACACAAGAGCTAGCAATGCTTTAAAGTTTTAAAGTAGGTTTTGGGGACCTAACCATAAAAATTTAGGCCAACCATCGATGGTTAGGCTGACTATCAATAGTCGAGAGACCAAAGGAGAGTTGGTAGAAAAAGTTTGAATTAAATGATGCATTGAGTCAAGGAAGATTTGATGAGGTTAAGTTGCAAATGAGCCCAATGTACTAGATGGTTCACTAGAGGTGAGGTCAGATAAGGGTACAAATTAGCACCTTGAAAACTAGTGTGTGTAGTTTTTAGGTGTCTATATGAAGAATATGAAGGTAGAGGGAGGGGAAAGAGCTAGAGAGTTCCTTGTGGAGTAAAAACCAAGAGATCATTACATCATCATCAGATTTGTATTAGAAGTATTGCACCATGTAAATTTTGGATGTATACATATTGAAACATTGGGAGGGTACCTTTTCATGAGTTAGAAATGTGTAGTCCTAAGTAAGGCATATGGAAAGGAAATAAGAGGTTAGGAAAACTTAACTTATTTACCCAAATGATGGAATTAACCTAGTCATGACTCCACACAACCTACAAATAAAAGATGATATTCAAGTACAAATTTAATGGAAAGTATAAAAAAGAGTACATAGTTGAAACATGGAAATAATACATACCATATGTGCAGGAGATATCATACTACCAGGATCATCCTATCAGGGGACTGAACCTAGTGCCAAGTCATAACATACCTATAAAACCATACAACTTGATACAAAGAATAGAGAGAAAATGTTGATTATAAAAATGTTAGCTATGAAATTTAGGAGAAATATGAATTATAAATATGAGAATAAACATTAAATAAAATAACATGAAAAAATTGGAAAATTTTTGAACTTAAAAAACTAGTTTGGGGTCTAATATATTTAAAAACTATCCAAAAACTTCATTTGTTCTATTTTCTTTAAGAGAATTTTGATATCTAGATTGCCGATGACTATTTTGAGCATAAAGGAAAAGACATACAATGTTAATCAAATGAAAAACACACACAAGTGAAATAAAAAAACCTTCGATATCCAATAACCATGACATCATTGAATCATCAAATGAGGAAGCCCTATGATAGCCATATGGATTTTAATGAGGATGTGAGAAGAATGAAACCGTGTTTAGGGGAAATGGGATTATGGTGGCCAAGCTATTCCTAGAGACCCCATGTCTCTAATAATTACCTACATAATTCATCATGAACAAAGTCCATGTGGGGATATCAAGCCATATGTAGTTCTCCCAATATGAGAAGTGATGATAAAATGGGTTGATTTATGAATTATTATGTGTGGATTAATAGATGAATGATTTCCCTTCCAATAAAATGAGTGAGTCGATAACGATGTTGTTTGGAAAGATATATATGTTGGCATATTTGTATGCGTAAAGTGTTCATGTGTAGTTGGATGGTTTAGAAAAATTGTGTGTGGATATGAATATCATAGTAATATTCATATATAATAAATTCCTCTACCATGATCAAGAACATAGTTATGCAATTATAAGGATCAAGCCCTAAGATAAGATGTCATATATGGATGGAAAGATAAGTGATGACATAAGAATATACAAGTGACAAATGTAATGGGATTCCCCCAAATAACTAGGGTGGATATAGACACTGGTTTAATCATGGATCCAAAAATTTGGTTTTCACCATGGTACTTGCCCAAAATTCTAGTAAACTAGTTTTCACTTTTGGATACACTATTTTTCTCCTTTCTCTATTTTTTTTAAAAATAAATTTTAATAATTTTTTTTAATTTTTAATTTGACGTGTAAGATATATACAATATAATTAGATAAACTTAGGCATATAATATTTTAAGGTGCATGATGTTCATAGTATCATCATTCTCCTCTCCATATTTAGTGGCTAACCTATAAGCTCTAGATCCATACTTGGCAACAATGACATATGGGCCCAACCAATTGGAATCGAATTTTCCTTTCTTCTCTCTTTATGCATTTGTATTTTTTTGGTTTTCCTCAAGAAAAATATCTCCAATTTCAAATTACATATCTTTAAATCATTTATTATAGCTATAATGAAGGTGGTTTTGGTAAAATTATGAGTGATTTAAATCATTGAGGCATTTATCATCTCGAAGGTCAAGTTCACCATGGTATGAAATTTGGTAAGAATAATCATATAAATGTTTAATAAGTATATGCATTAAAATGGAATATTAACTTCTATTGATAAAATGGGCTCGCTACTGTAAATAAGTGAATAAGGGGTTGACACCATGGGTGTGTAGATGTTAGTGCAGTATTCCTAGAGGGAGAGATAAATTTGTGTATGAAAATCACAACCAACTACATTGATAACTCATTTAACGATTTTGAGAATAATTTTATTTATTTCCTCTACTTGGTCATTACCTTATGGTTGGTATGGAGTGGACCACTCATGTTTTATATGGTAGGTAGTGTAAAGGGCCTTGATTTCTTTGTTATTGAAGTATTTTCTATTATTAGAGATGATAATATATGGGATTCTATAATGATAGATAATATGGCTCAATATAAAATTAGAAATCTATTTTCCAGTGACATATATTAAGGGAATTAATTTAATCCACTTGGTAAAATATTCAGGGGCGTTAATGATGTGTTTGTGGACATCATATGAATTTGGATTTATTTTTCCAATTTGGTCTAACCCCCATGTGGAAAATAGATATGGTGTTGTAATGGGTTAATAAAACTATGAAAGGACCATGTATGAGATCACCATACTTTTGGAAAGGCACAAATTTATTAACATAATCACAAGAATCACATTCCATTGTAGGCTAGTAATAACCTACACACAATAAATTTCTAGTAAGGACTATACCATCAGAGTGATCACCACAAATTCCATCATAAATTTATCTATTAGCTTTGAGATCAAGATTATCATATAATGGTGTCATAAAGTAATCTATAAGGAATTTTTCATGCTTTGTTTTGAGATCAAATAATGAACCAATAGTTTCATGGCATCAACTACTCTATTATAGATTTGTGGCACTAGTTCAAATTATATATATGTAAAACACAACTTTAGACTATCCACCATCATCTTGTATGGGATTAACTTGTCATCATGATCTTGAAACTCATCAATGACTTAATTTATCATTATTTTGGAATCACCAAAGATAAAAAGGTGTTAGTTATACCATTATATTGAAAACTTAAGATAAGATATGAGGGATTCATATTCTTATATGTTGTTTATAAAAGGAAACTTGATCTAAATTATTTGGGAATATAATCACCATTAGGTGCAACCAGTAAGATGCCTAACCCTAAACCATGATTTATGAAATAACCATCAAAATATAACTTCCAGATGAGGGTTGTATGTGTCATGGCCATGACACTTGTTTCTTTCTTATTATACACTCTAGTTTTAGATTCCCTGAGGAACCTCATGTGTCTCCCCTTCCCAATTGGGTGTCATGATGGACACCATGACCCATCCCTATGGGTATCTACTTAGTTGATACTAAGATTTATTGTTACATACATTGATATATCTATCTTGATAGCCTTTTTAATGCTATACATAACATACATCACACATTACAAAGTTATGATCATATTATATTACATTTTGATTTTATGTATGCACATTATATAGGATTATTACATAGATATCATATATGTTCTAACTAACACATATCTTGTAGAGTTATTTATTTTGAGGATAGTTATTACATAGTTTTAACAACTCCCTTCAAAAGAGGGGACAATCATAAGGGTTTATCATAAAGATCAGGCTACCATAATGCACTTATAATACATTTCTTATCACACAAGCGCAAATTATATAAATTAGGCTTAAGTAAAAACAATGGGAAATAGTGACACACAAATCAGTATAGTTACATAGAACTTAGAGGAAATAGACATTAGGACCCAAATTGGGACACTAGTGCCATATGGTGCTACTGTTTAAGATATGGCACTACTGTCTAGTAGCATTAGCTTCATAAAATTCTAGATTGGACAAAAAAGTATAGTAGGTATAGTATATGTTTGCATAGGTTCAATTACAAATGTATTAGTTTTTCCTAATTTAGCTTAGATTCATACCAATTTACTCAGATTGGGGGAATCATGCATGGTATGACCATTCCTATATTCAATGGAGATACTCAAATACATATTATTAAAACTTATTCCAATATTTATATGCTTAGATATCATATTTGGGGATATGTGCGGCACATTGTTTCCATTTTCTCACTTACACATTGGTTAATTAGATGGAATGAAAAACTCCATTTAATTATCTATAATGTATACATTAAACATCATGTTCTAGGTTTCACACCATTTTCATGCCCTACTCTATCTATAGTGGTTGGCATTCCTGAGTGGCCTAGAGCTACCTAATATACCCAAGTGGTCATAGAGCTAACATTTCCAATTAGATATCTCTAGTTAGACATTTCTAGTTACATCATGTATTTTTAATTTTAGATGTATATATTACACATGGGTAGGTAATGATGGATTTATAGTCTACTTGATTTCTTGAGCCACCTACATGATAGGGTTAGACACATCATTAGTTCAATCTAAGTTATTTATAATTCATGATCCACCAAGTAGGGGTGAATAATGATGGAGTCAAAACCAGATTGAGTTCTTGACTCACCCACACATGAGGATTAAGCAAGTCATCAGCTTAGTCCAAGATATTCACCAATTGATCACTATTTACATGCACACACATAGGTTTTCATCAAGTTTATTCATTGGTTCACGTACCTAGTGAGGTGTATTCATTTATTTCCTCTCTCTTATTTTTTTACTTAGTTATATTAAATTTTACTTCTTTACTTAGTTTTGTATTTAATTTTGGTATATTTTAAGTAAGGACTAGATTATTCATGTTTCACTTATAAGACACATAAGGGATCATGATTCACATAATTAGATATACACTTATGGGCTTCACTTCTTAGGTAAGTCTAGGTATGCTTCTTTTTGCCTTTATCCTAGTCATTTTGATTTACTACATTTTTAGAATAAAGTAATGGGGAAATACAATCATATAAAAGTGATACTTGAGTTCTAAGAGTGTTACTTGAGACCACTTATTCCTAGATTATTCCTAGACATATCCTAGAGCCAATTTTCACACTTATCTAGCCTTCATGTGGGCTATAAGCATCTCTAGTCATCCCTAAAGAAGTCTTTAACCCTCATTATTACATCTTAGCCATGTACACCTAGGGTTTTACCACTTAGACACTAGTACCATAATAGGGATAGTATTACTATATGGTGTTATTGTCCCAATAATAGTGATACTGTCCTTTCATCTTATTTTCACAAAAAAATATCTTTTCAAATGTTAGACCTCCTAGGGTTAGCTTAGACCTATTTTATCACTTACACAAGCACCATAAAAATATAAATACATGATTTTTAGCCACCTAACTAATATATGGAAATGAGATTCAAATTATATATGAAAACTTCAAAGAATTTATGAACAATTAAGGTTATCAATCCCTATTATACCCTAATTTTGCATACTACCATCTAAAACATTCTTAAGCTTAGATTAATCAAATTTCTAGTCTCAAGCACATTTAAATGACTCAAGTCAACTATCATACTAGCTTCACTTGTATTTGCACTAGCACTTAGTTGGGGAGAACTGCATCGGGCCTAATCCCTCTTAGGAGTATTGGTATATAGGCAAATCTCTTCACAATAGGGTGTTGAGGATGTCCATCATACCCCGCAAACAAACACACTTTTCAAATTATATCAATTGGATACCCTAGAAACATGTAGAATTAGGGTTTATTCATAAAATCTATCAAAATAAGCAATATATAGGGTTTTATAACTCATTCATATAGGAACAAACCTTATAGATATTGATATAGGTATACCAAAAAGCTCGAGATAGTCATGCATAGATGACATTATTGCCAAGTAGGGATATTAGTGCCACATGGTTCTATTGTCAAATTAGTGCACTACTATCTAGGATGAATTTTAACAATTGGATCTTTTTTGAGACATTTAGACTAGTCTTTGCCTTAGTTTGTAGCCTCTAGATTATCTCTTAGTCATTTTCCATCTAAGTTATTATTTTCCTTATTTGTTACTATTTTTATAAATTTCAAAATTATTTAATTCTATTACAAATTATTGCTTGTATTTATTGCATATATATACCCTAATTTACTATACTTAACACTTTAACAACATAGGATTTACATTCACTAAGTCTTAAAAGGTTAAAACACAAACATATATAGGATTAATGAAGATTAAGGCCTCATCCTCCAAGCAAATCATAAATTTACCTTTCCATAAATAGGATTATGAATCCAAACCATGTAAATAATGCATGTACAAAAGTGTTTTCCTATAATAGAATTCTATGATTAAAATACAATATTAACATACAAAATAAATTAGGAACCAATGTTTAAAATTAGCTACAATATGTAAGTACATATTTATTTTTATATGGGTGTTGATGTAACACCACTAACATAAGAATATGGTGGAATGATATGCATAGAGAATGAATTATCCATTGTAGTTTCATGAGGGATAAAAATGGGACCACTTGGAGTTTACATGACTATATATCTAGGAAATTATGTAGATTGTGTAGATGTGGTGGAACATGAAATTAGTTGCATGCTAGGCACTAACCCTAAACATCTATCCTTAGATTTGATTTCATTAAATAATGCATGTGCATCTTTGAAATATTTTTTAACAATGTCAAAATTAAGCAAACAAGGATTGAATATTTTCATGGTTTCATCCATCAACCTTGTATGCTTTACTTCCAAACTCTTAAAATTATCTCATAGGGATTATACCTTTTTTACTTTATACTTTGAAAAAATTATTAGCTACAAAACTTCATCATTAGTTTTAAACATTATTCCCTCAACCTCATCCTTAAATATATTTGTAGTTACTTTAAAGAGTGTCTAAAAATGTGGCCTATTAACTAGCTCACCTATGGAGCTAATCACATCAGTGAATGATGAGGATTTAATATAACTCATCATATCTATATAAACTATCCATAAATTATTACCTTTGGTTATAAGCCCCCTATAAATTTTATTGCATTTAATAGTTAAAGTCTAATCTAAGGAGGATATGAATGCAATTTGTTCTTTTTTTGTATATAGTTTATTGATGATTCTTTACTTCGTTATTATTTATAACTTAGATGAATAGAACATTTTTTAGTATAGTAACACATCCCAATTATGGAGTAATTTTGGTACAAAAACACATC
Organism: Torreya grandis; assembly: GCA_037957365.1. Classification (NCBI taxonomy): domain Eukaryota; kingdom Viridiplantae; phylum Streptophyta; class Pinopsida; order Cupressales; family Taxaceae; genus Torreya; species Torreya grandis. The sequence goes on along the minus strand of JARHVA010001253.1, from coordinate 1,621,073 downwards.
CTAATGATGGGGTAATTTTAAGAAGGCAAAACATAGTTTTGAAAACTCTTTTGGCTATAATTTTGAGGACTCAACAAGTGAGCTCTGAAGATTGAAAGCTCTAAAGAAACTTCAAAGATACTTTGAAAGTTCTTCAAAGATGATCTAGGTGTGATTTGAAGACATACATAGGATGCTATAAATAATTCCAAGCATGACCTAAAGATATATACAAGGTGATCTAAAGACCTGTATAAGATGCTTCGAAGATACCCAAATGTGCTTTGAAGACCAACTAGATCCTATTATTTGGGAGCGTAATACTATGAATATCTATAACTAGACTATATATATTTAGATGTATTATTTTAGACATTACCTTTCATGGTAATGTCTTAAAAGAATCTAGATATATGTGTGTCTTTATTTTGTAAACTAGATAAGTATATTTAGTTTAGATTAGTTATTTCTTGTCTATAGTTAGTTGAGTTGGTTCCAACACCTTTCTAGAAGCATGGTATTTGACTCCTAGATTTTCTATATTTTGAATAAATAGATTTGGGTGTTAATAATTCTAATATTTTTTACTCTATGAATAGATGTTTATATATGTTTAAATACACATCTCCTTCTCATTCTAAGAAGTTCCTAGTTCCTAATTATTAAAATTGAAGAAAGTTAGAAGTTGGAAATAGAGTTCAAAATTTCATATTTGTATGTCTTTTTGAATGAAATAGAGATAAAAATTTTCTTTTATTTCTAAGTAAATAAATTCCTATTCAATGAATGAACACAGGCCCACTTCTCTCCAAGGATTAAGATCAATTGGTGCTTCTAGTTTAATTGTTTAGAAAGCATTTTATTAAGTCATAAATATTTTATTAACTATAGATTGTAATTTCCTTTTAACCATAATAGTAATCTCTTTTTTTTATAGTGATTTCCTTTCAAATCAAAGAGTGATTGTTCTTAAATGCAAATATGAATTTCATTTTCACAATCAAGTGTGATTTCCTTTTCTAAAAGCAAGTGTAAATTTCCTTTCATGCTTTAGTGTTTCATTTACATTCAAGAGTTATTTCAATTCAATACAAGTAGATTTATTTTATACAAGAGCATGTTTTTCAAACAAGATTAATTTTTTCAATTCATCTCATATTTAGAATTGAGTAAAAATTGTTTAAGTGACAATAAAAAACATTCTCATATTTTAAACATCATGTTGTCTTACCCAATAAAGTAAGTTGAGTGAGGAAATTATATGTATTATGTTATATAATGTCTTGTGTTAGATGTTTAATTTATAGATTTTGATAGTGTGAATGATTAAAAAATAATTTATATTTACTTTCCTGTAAACTAGAGTTAGAGTTTCATTTACTATTTTTAAGATTTATAAAGCACAACATAATTAAAACCCCTCAAATAGTTAAATATACAACTCTAATATAAAAATATCTCATTGAAAATAGCCATCATACACTACCTTGGTTAAAAATTACACCAATTCATTGATTGGTTAAATGAGAGGTATAATGACAACCTATCATTTTTGGAGCCATTTCCAAGGAAACATAAATTTATAAATATGCTAGTGAGATCCGACATTAGAATTATACATGGAAGTACAAAAATATTCATAAAATTCAAAAACACAAAAAAATTAAGAATCTTTATATTTATGAACCAAACAAGATATTTTTAAGGATGGTTTATCTCAAAGGGATCCCAAATAAATTAAGAAGAAAGGGATCAATCCTTGCTAGAAAGATCAAGAAGTGAAAGAAAGGAACTTAAAAGCCATTTTTATAATTCCTCTCCTTAAGAGGTTTCATCCTCACATAAATCCAATAAGAATAATACTATTTAGAACATCCTCTCCTATAGGGAGAATTATTTTTGAAAATCCTCTTTCTAGAATAGTTTATCCACAAGCCTTCCAAGAAGAAGAACTAATCAAAGATTCCCATCCTAAGATAAACCATAGATCAAGAATCCAAGAATCAAATTTATATTGGATTTATAACCAAAGTTAGGAATAAGACATGGGAGATGAACATGCACATGTAGAAAACCCTGATCACCAACCCTAATAAGATAGAACATTCTTTTATCTAATCAGTCTAGGTCCTAATGAGAGAACTTCCATGAAAAAAATTCACCATCCATTTTACCCACTTTTAGAGGAAAATACTCAAAAGATATAGATCATTTCCTCTTTGATTTTTAGGTTCTCTTAAAAACTTATGATTATGTCATAGATAATCAAAAGATGAAATTATTCCCATCTACACTCAAGGATATAGCCATGAGATGGTTCATGGGCCTTGAGGGTAATTTCATAACTACTTAGGATGAAATGTAAACTAAATTTATAGAAAAATATCAATATTATAGTAGAGTTAGAGAATGAAAGGAAGATTTTTTCAACATCAAACAAAATGATGATGAAACCTTAGAAGATCACCTTGATAAGTTTATATTCACCCATAAAAGGAGTGGTTATCAACTCACTGATGAGGTTGCTAAATAGTCTTTCTCAAAGGGTTAGATGATTATGCATGAGATGATTTGAATATCATGGGAAAGGGTGACATTAATAAGTTAAACTTTCACCAAATTTTAGTATTATGTACCAATTATTCCAAAACAAGACTTGGTATAAGGAAATCAACGTTAAAAAAATTAGCTAAAGTTGGTCAATTGATGAAAGAATTTTCCAATTTCAAGAAAACCATTCTAGTTCAATGTACATATAATTTATATTTCCTCAAATAAAAATATAATGCTAAAAATTATAAACATTTATCAATCTATTGTCCTATATGTAAACTCAAACATGCGGTAAAATATTACCCTTTATACAAAATAAAGTTCTATGGTATTTGTGATCTAGATCATGAAACCGAGAATTAGAAACACCTTTATGATGTAAGAAATCAAGAGACACAAGTAGAACATACCATTTAGGAAGTAAAATTAATTTAAAGATAAGTAAATCAATACTCCCCTCCTCAAAATTAGTTCAATCCAAGTTTTCCTCCCAATCTATGGATGACACCATGGGCTAGACAAGTCACGCCACCAATGTGGTGACCACCACAACCATGGAGTAATCAAGAAAGGATAAAATATATGTGGGTAATGGATCAAAGTCTTATTTGGGTATAAAAACAAAATTAACAACCCCATTGGGTACAACAACCATAACTACAATGGTCAAATAAACAATATCAACCACAAAGAAGTTTTCCTCCATAACATGCCTTAATGCCTCCACAACCTTAGCCACCACCAATTTAATATTAGGTTAACCAACAATATTTACCTTCCCAACTAGTGGTAAATATAAATAATAGGAAAAATTCACCTATATATGGAGTTAAATTGCAAGTGGTTCAATTAAATGTAATAATATTCAACTCAAGCCATAGAAGGTAGTAGGAGATACACCCATTACCATAACTAAAATTCTAAATGATGAAACTAATCTTGAGTCACATATAGTCCAAGAACCATAAAAATGAAAGGTATAAACCACAACCATATCAAACATAATTCAATATCTCCCTACTATTCCATTCCCTGAGAGACTTAAGGAAGAAAAACCTAGGGAAGATTATGAATTGTTGCATGAGTTAAAAGAAATGAAGACTAAAGACATTCCTAAGATGAATCAAATAATTAAAGGATTATGTGTAAAATCCATAGGAATAAATATGTAGTATCCCAAAATAATTTAAGTAACCAAAAAAATTATTGATCTATTAGCATGAAATATACTTGTTCCTAAATATGGAGACCCTGGTAGTCCTATGATGACTGTGACAATTGGGAATAAGTCCATTAAAAATGTGCTAATTGATCTATAATATTACATAAAGATAATGAATTTCAATATATTAGATTATTTATCTCTCTTAGGGCTTCAACCTACTATAACAATCTTGTAAATGATAAACTAATCCACTATTACCTTTGAAGGAACCATTAAAAATGTACTAGTCACCATTGAAACTTGGGATTACCTAGTTGATTTTATGATACTTCAACCCAAACCAAAAATATTATGGTATCCAATCATCCTTGGTAGACCTTAATTAGATACAATTACAATAAGAATTGACTATAGATCTAGAAACATGACCATTTCTAATAGAATTCATGTTAAACATATATCTCTCTATCTACCTACCAAACCTTCCATGGGTCATTATAAATAAATATGGGTGGATAAAATAGAATAAAACTAGACTAATATGTCTTTCTTAGCCATGGTTACTATCAAATAACATGCCCAAGAGTTTCAAGAACAAATAACAAAATATTTAGACCAAAAGAACTCAGCTCTAAAGTTTTATGATTTTTCTCCAAAGTTTGATAGTTTAGCTCTAAATTTTAATGATTTTGATATGAAGGATGATGATTTTTTTATTAATTCTAAAGGTTTATTTTCAAATAATAGTGACTTGGATCTGAAGACCAGTGACTTAGCCTCAAAGACTAGTGGCTTAACTCTAAAGACTAAAAATCATGCTCTGAAGAGTGAAAGCCATGCTCTAAAGATGAAAAATTACGAATGGGAAGAATCCACCTCCACCATTGAGAATCAAGATAGTTAAATTATACCACCAAACATATTAACTAGTCCATAAGACATTCAACAAGCCATCTTTGATTGGGCTCAAAATGGGTAGAATTCATTTTTATATGATTTTCATTATCCATTAACCAATATGATTTCTACAAGTGAGACTTTTTATAAATATGTATCCACACTTCAGATGATACTACCACACACATTTCCATTTAATTATTTGATGAGTGAATACAAAATATTGAATTTTAGTATTCTAGGCACTAAACATATTACAGTTCAACTAGGTAAACTATTAACTATCAATAGTTGGTTAACTAACCAATAGGAAAGAAAAGTATTTGATGTTACAAACAAATATATTTTGATTGGGATTATAGTGACATGAAAGGAATACATCCTAGTGTTTTTACACATCACATCTATACTAAAAATGTTAGACCATTCAGACAACCATAATGGAGCATTAACCCAATTTTGAAAGAAATTATTAAGAAGGAAATATAAAGATTATTGGATGTTGATTTTATATATCTTATATTTGATAGCTAATGGATTTCACCCCTATTTGTTATGCCTTAAAATAATGGTAAATGGAGAGTTTGTGTAGACTACAGAGAATTGAGCAAATCCACCATGAGAGACTATTTTCCTTTACCTTTCATTGATCAAATTCTGGATTACTTGGTAGGAAAATAGTATTTTCCTTTCTTATATGGATTTAGTAGATACAAAAAAATTAGAATAGCACCTGAATATCAATACAAAACAACATTTACCTACCCTTGGAGAACATAATATTATACAGTCCTTCCTTTTGGATTGTTCAATGCACCTGCTACCTTTTAGAGAGTAGTGTTAGAAATATTTTTATATTAAAAATGACTATGTGGAAGTGTACATGGTTGATTTTACTATCCATGGTACTACGTTTTATAAATATTTGAATAACTTGGATAAAGTGTTGACTAGATGTAAAGATCATCAGGTATCTTTGAGTCATGAAAAAAAACATTATAATGGTTGGTGAAAGGATAATTTTAGGACATCATATCTATTCTCAAGGAATAAAGGTATATCCTAAAAATATTGAGGTAATTTATAACCTATCCATTCCAAAAACACAAACTAATGCTAAATTTTTTCTTAGTCATGAAAGATATCACAAAAGATTTATTAAAGATTTTAGTAAGATAGTTTATGCTATGTTTTCTTTATTAGAAAAAGATAGTGAATTATAATAGATTGATAAATGTTAGGAAGCATTTTAAACATTAAATAATAACATCATGACTACTCTAGTCTTGAAAGGACCTAATTGGGAAAAACCTTTTCATGTTTATACTAATGCTTCCAATACTACATTAGGAGCAGTCTTAGGTCAAAGATATGAGGATGGAAAGATATATGAAATTTATTATATCAAAAACAATCTTAACCCCATAAAAATAACTAAAATACCACATAAAAGAGTTTCTTAATGTTGTCTTTGTTATAAACAAATTTAGGCATTACATTACTAGTTATCAAGTATTTATCCATATAGATCATTCAATAATTAATATTCAATGAATAAACCAATAGTAGGTGAAAGAATAATCAAATGGATATTACTATTATAATAATTTGAAAAAATTATCATAGAAAAATAAAATAAGCATAATGTTTTTATTAATATTTTATTTAGATTGATCACTACAGGTGAAAATGAAACTGTGGAGTCATGTTTTCTAGATGAATATCTATTTTCCATATCCACATACTCCCTATGGTTTGAATACATAGAAAATTACTTGGAAACATATAATTTTCTTTATTCTTACACTTTTAAAGAAAGGAAACATTTTGTTATAGATAATTCTCATTTCAAATGGTTTAAAGGTATGTTTTTTAAAATTGGACCTAATCATATACTTTGTAGGTGTGTTAGAGAATATGAGGAGTATTATATCATTTGAGCATTCCATATTGAAATAGGAGGAGAACATTATTCAGCAAAGAGGACCATTCAAAATATCTTTAGTTTAGGTTAATACTCTAGCCATCTCTTCAAAAGTATGTCAAAAGGTATGTATGGCAATGTGATCCCTGCCAAAGGATGGGTAAGCCTACCTTGTCTTCTAAAATTCCTCTTCATCCTCAAGTAAGTTTAGAACCATTTTAAAAATGATTTTATACTTTATTGGACCAATCAACCAAACATCTCAAGGGAAATAATATATATATTAATATGAACTGATTATGTTACTAAGTGGGCTAAAGTGTAGGCACTCAGATTTGCTAGGAAAGAAATTGTTACTAATTTTCTATACCATAAGATCATGCTAAGATTTGGATCCCTAGATCTATTATTATAGATCAAGAACCCCAACTCATGTCCAACATAATTAAATCTTTTACAAAGTTATATCATATCATTCATAAGAAGTATTCACCATATCATCCCTAAGCCAATAGGTAAGTTGAAGTCACCAACAGAGAGAGAAAACATCCTAACCAAGATTGTGAATAGTAGTAGAAAAGATTTGGTAGTAAAAGTACCATAATTAGTATGGAAATACAATACAACCTAGAAGACAACTACAAAATTATCTCCATATGAAATTATGTATGTAAAAAAACCTTTTTTACCTATAGAATTTGAATTGAAGATATTAAAGATAGTAGATGATATGGGAATAAATCTTGATGAAGCATAAAAAGAAATAATAATGCAATTAAATGGGATAGATGAATTGAGATGGATACACTCACTCAAACTATCATGATCCAAAAATATAGAAAGAAATGACATGATACACACATTAGAGAAAGTCAATTTCAATATGGTGATTAGGCAATTCTATTTGATTCTAAATTCTAGAACTTCAAGGGTAAGCTAAGGAAAAGATGGTTGGGACCATACCTAATTATAACCATTTTTAGAAATGGCTCTATCTAGCTTCAACCTATTGATGGTGACAAAAGGACATTTTTAGTCCATGGTCATATGCTTAATGTCTAAAATAGACCTCTTAACAAGTAAGAGTTTATTGAGCATAACCAAGATTAATTTGACCTTGTGGAAGAACCTGGGTCTTCTAGTAAGTACAAATTATCTTCACATTAGACACCAAATAAAGGAGGAGTGCTAAAAATAAGCAAATGGTAGATTTCCATGATTTAAAATTCATATATATATATATATATATGAAAATTAATAAGAAATTAATAAAAAAAATAGAAAAAATACTAAAAGATGAATACTAGTAAATGGTGCTTTTTAGAAGAAAAAATTTTATAATAAAAGAAAATTATTGTAAAACTAACCTATCCTTTCAAAAAAATTTATCCCTATAGGACACATGGCATATTCTAAAGATAGGCATGGATTAGTACGACAAGGTAAAAATATATTTATTTTCCCAAAGAATTAGGGATTTTTATGTTTATGTCATGCATGTGTAATCATTAGGAAATCAAAATTTATCATGTGGAAACATTTTGGAAAAGTCACGTGGGTGTGATAAGTCCACAACATCATCACCATAATCCAAAATTTGATGTGATGGTATTTTAAAAACATCTCCTCTAATAGATTTTATGTGATGATATTTCCAAATGATCTTTTCAAACATAATTTATGTGACTATGTTTTAAATAGAGGGTATTTTAAAAATATTTGATATGATGAATTCATTTTAATTATTGCTCCAAGTATTTCCAATAATGAAAATTATGCCAAATCATTCATACTTGACTAGATAAATCACCTTTTCATTATATCGCATATGCTCTGAAGAGATAGCCATAAATACTATCATCATTCTTACCATAATTGCTACCATAATCCTTGTCACAATTACATAATATATCCTAACTTGTTAATTCATTATGTATTGTCACTGCCATCAATTATTATTATCTATCCCTAACTTCTTGATTCCCCTATTTCCTATGCAAATTTGAGATCTGTGTTTTTATAGTATAGTCAGATTTTTAATTAAATAGTGTTTTCTCTAAAAATGGGTGGAATAAAGAAAAAGACCAAACCAAAATATTTTGATGTGTTACTATAAGATGAGGCAACTAGAGATAGTTTTGAATCTATAGGTTGGTTGAATTTCTTAAAAATGTATCATGGATTGTATGAATAAATTATGTAATAATTCAATGAACATTTTGATGAAGATCATTGCTATTATCAAAGAGAAGAACATTCTAGTAAATATCTCTATAATTAGTGCTCTCTCTTGGATTTTTGAGGAGGGGTTCATTGCTATTGAAAAAATTTACTTTTCCAACTTAATTCAAATATTTTTTGAATAAAATGAACCTCACCCTAGATTGGCCAAGTCCCCACAAGGAGTGGCCAAGGGAATTCTGAGAGAAAATCTTCCTCAACCCTAGAAAAATGTTTTTTGGATAATGAAATATATCACTTATGATGGTCAGTTTACAGTAGTGAGTGGAGTTGATATGAGACTCCTTCACATAAGGAAAGGAGATATTTGAGAATAATATAAGATCCATCTTCCCTCTTTCCTTCACAATGCTCTGATTAATGTTTCTTGGAAGTTAAAAAGAGGTACTAGGTCTACCCACCATCAAGGGTTGGTTACAATCATTTTTCACTGCTATTTTCTCAATAAACCAAGGGGTGAAAAGGCTTGGTCCTATTTCCTCCAAAAAAATTCTCTAGTTTTTACCAATAAGAAACCATGCCTTACCTCTCCTACTAAATTCTTGATTGAAGAACCCATTATTTAAATTATAAAACTACCATATTCGATGCCTTTGGTTCCAAAGATACTATGTCAAAAATTGAAGTGATAAATGGGAATGTCTTCATATGCCCCTCATCCTCCTCCAACTAAGCTCTAATGTAGTCACCACCTTATTTTCTGGGAAGAAAAAGAAGAATATGTGCATTCTATAGAGAGTCTAGGTAGCTTAAGCTTCCTTATTGATATTATAGATGTTGAATTAGCTGTTGTATAAGAAGCTTATCAACAAGAAATTATATTTGTAGAAGGAACCATAGAAGAATAAGATGTACCTCATCAAGTAGAGTGTCTTATGCCCTTGACCATTGATAAGAGTAAGGCACTCTTGATTGAAGAAATTCCCTCTTATCCTCATACGATCATTGAAGATGAATAATTGAAATATGTCGTGGCTCTTTCAATCCATGAGGAAATAACTAGGTAACAATAAGTAGAGTTAGATGTTCTCCATTCCAATTTGAAAGGTAAGGACTTGATGGTTTCTAATTTAAAATAAAAGTGGGTAGAATATATTATTAGATTTAGTGAACAAGAAATAATTCCTTAAATAATACAAGCTGAATAGACAAGGGTCCAAAATGTAATGTTTTCACAAACTCAATAATTGAGTCATTTTTAGAATTATCTTATTGTCAAGGACATTTAGATTACTGATTTACAAAATGCCAATGTTGATAAGAATAATCAGATTGATAATTTGAAATAAACAATTTTTGATAAAAATTCAATAATTGACCAACATACTAATATAATAATAGAGATCACCACTTGAAATTTTGATTTACAAGCCTCTATTTGGGTAATACAAAGAGAAACATGAGAAATTATAGTTCAAATAGAGGGACCAAAAATATTTGTTCCCTCTTTCCCTATTCCATTACATTAAATGCTCTCTATTTCACATAGAATCTAGAAGAAAATTAAAAAATTGAAAGATGAAAATGCTAAACTTAAAGAGGAATCTCAGAAGTAATTGGTTGAATCCCAACAACAATTGTAGAAAGTACAAGCTTCTATCCATCACATTTGTGTTATTTTTGAGAAACTATTAACATGTAAACAACCTTCATCAGTTTATGTTCTTTTTCTATGTGATCAGTTTTATAAATGGTAGACTTAATTAATTTCCCTTATTTTTCACATATAATTAAATATAAACATGTATTTATGAATATTTTTCTAAAGAGCACTAAATAAAGGTAGGATACCATTTATGAGTTTTATACTTTCAATTTGTTGTTGGGATATCAATCTAGTTTTTTGATAAATTTATTTGTTAGAGAGACACAATTATGTGCCTTTCTCTTCAATATAAGAAACCAAATGGCATGGTAACAATCTAATACTAGATTTTTAGAATTAAAAATCACTACTAGGTTATGTATGAGATAATAATTTCTAAAATAAAAGAATTTTTTTTCTACTTTTCAACCACTGTATCATATATATATATATATATATATATATGAAGAACAAGTATCATGAGTTATTAAGATCTAATATTGTTGCTTTTAGAGATTTTATCAACCACCATTATGTCAATGTTACCAATGCTAGTCTTGCTAGGTGAGAAATATTACCAATTGAGTTGAAATGTAAGGAAGTCTTAAGATCCACCAATATTAGATGGAGTCTAAGAAGATTGCCTACATAATCACTCAGCTCTTAGAGGATAGAGGTTTAGTTATCTGAATTGGGATGAGGTTTAAGCATCCTATCATTTTATGTCCTTTATCTCCATGGAAAAATTAGAGTTCTAAAGCAAAAGTTGAATTTCAAGCATGGTTGTATACAATTTTTAGAGATCTTAGATTCTTTTCAAGGGGCCACTATGATTGGGGCTATAATTTTAGAGCTTATGATCTGAGTTAGAGGTTTAAATTAGATATTTTGGATTGGATATCAATCATCCCACTTCTTTAAAGGAGGACATGAAAAAGTTAAAGTTTGGGGAAGAAATGATGAGCATTTCATATAGCTCATCATATCTATATAAACTATCCATAAAGTGCTACCTTTGGTTATATATTATATTACATTTTACAATTAAAGTCTAATTTAAATAGGATATAAATGCAATTTATTCTTTGTTTATACGTAATTTATTTTTGATTATATACTTTTTTATTATATCTAACTTGGATAAATAACACTATTTTAAGTATAGAAATACATCCCAATGATGAGGTAATTTTGAGTAAATCAAAACATCCAAATGATGGGGTAATTTTGAGAAGGAAACACACACTTTTGACAACTTTTTTGGCTATAATTTTGAGGATTCAACAAGTGAGCTTTGAAGATTGAACACTCTAAAGACACTCCAAATATTCTCTTAAAGTGATTCGAATATACTTTGGGTGTGCTCTGAAGACATACATAGGATGCTCTGAAGAAGTCTAGGCATGCTCTAAAAACCTATATAGGGTGCTCTAAAGACCTATAAAATATTCTCTAAAGATACTCAAACATGCTCTAAACACCATCTGAATCTTATTATTCAGGATAGTAATTCTATATATATATATATATATACTTTCTATATTAGTATGTCTTATTTTAGACATTATCATTCATGGTAATGGATTAAAATAGTCCAGATATATTTATATCTTTATTTTGTAAATTGGATAAGTATCTTTAGTTTAGATTAATTATTTCTTATCTATAGTTAGTGGAGTTAGTTCCAACACCTTCTAAAAAATGTGAGATCTGACTCCTAGGGTTTTTATATTTTGAATAAACAGATTTGAGTGTTAAGATCACCAAGATTTTTTACTCTATGAATAGATGTTGAGATATATTTAAATACACATTTCCTTCTCATTCTAAGAAGTTACCAGTTCCTAATTATTGAAATTGAAAAAAGTTAGAAGTTGGAAACATAGTTTAGCATTTCATATTTGTATGTCTTTTTAAGTGAAATAGAGATCATCAATTTCTTTCATTTTAGAGTAAAACAATTCCTATTCTAAGGAAGGATCAAGGCCCCCCTTCTCTCCAAGGATCATGATCAATTGGTAATTTTTAGTTTAATAGCTTATAAATCATGTTATTCATTCATATATATTTTATTCACTACAAATTATAATTTCCTTCTAACCATAATAGTAATCTCTTTTTTACAGAGTGATTTCATTTCAAATCAAAGAGTGATTGTTCTTAAATTCAATTGTGAATTTTATTTTCAAAATCAAGTGTAATTTCCTTTGACAAAATCAAGTGTAAATTCCCTTTCATGTAAGAGTTTTTTATTTACACAAAATAATTATTTCAATTCAATACAAGTATATTTATTTTATGCAAGAATGTGTTTTTTCAAAGTAGATTAAGTTTGTTAATTTATCTCATATTTAGAATTGATCAGAAGCTATTTAAGTGACAATAAACAACATTCTCAAATTTTGAACATCACGCTATCCTAGCCATCTAGGCAAGTTAAGTGAGGACATTATATATCTTATTACTAATTTTTAAGTCTTAGATGTTGATAGTGTGAATGATTAACAAATAGTTTAGATATAATTTCTTTTAAAATAGAGTTAAAGTTTCATTTACTATTTTTAGGATTTATAAATCACAACAGAAGTAAAACCCACCAAATAGTGAATTGTATAAATCCAATATCAAAATATCTCATTACAAATAGCCATTAAACACTACCCTAGTTTAAAATGACACCAATATATTTATTGGTAAAATAAGAGGTATAATGATAGCCTATTAGTGACCCTCATGTCTTTAAAAAATTCCAAGGCCTGGTTCTCATGGGTAAAAAATTGTCCTAGTAGAGCCTTCATTTGATTATGCCAAGTAAGATTAGCATCCCTCTTTATAATTAAAAAATTCAAGGACCATGTTGTATCTTGTCTATACATTAAGTTCAACTTATTAAAAACATTACTTCTAAAACATTGAATCAAGAAAGTTAGTATTTTCTCATATTCCTTTAATTGGGTCCATAGTTTGAGCACCTTTTTCTTTTTTAATTATCTTTCTCTTCTATAAACCTAAATTTTACTCAAGATGTTATACATCCAAGTAGTTACATTCTATGCACTATCAATAATTTCATGAGGTAATGTATGAGTTTCCTCTATTGTGCTTCCTATTTGATTTTGTACATCTCTTTCATCACTTTTATAATGTAATCCACAAAAGAACATAAATCTTTTGTATGCTTAGTTAGATCATTAAGATTGATTTTGGCTTTATTTGCTAAGGGAAATATATTGTCTCTTTGTTCAAACTCAATTTATTCCCTGATGTCTACATTCATTGCCTTCCTCTTCGTCACCCTCTAAATGGAACCACTCTATCTATCAAACCTAGTAGAGATTGTGGGTAATTCAATGATAACCAAGTTTTAGCTCTCATCCCTTTTCCTTTTATTTATTTAAGCCTTTGAGGAAAAAGAGTTTACCTTATTATTATGATGGACTTGGATCTTCAGAGGTAGAGGGTGGAGGTTTCATTGGAGGAGGAGTTATTTTTAGAGGAATCAATGTTGAAGGTGATAATGAAGCACTTATTTGAATTATAAATTTCAATGGTAGATAAAAAGTACTCTGTAATGATGAGGGATCCCTTTGTGGGTTAACTTTATCAAAAAAATTAGTCAATTTGAGAGTATATTTAACTACCAAGGTGGCTAACTATATAGGTGAGAACTGTGGCATAGGTAAATCTAATTAAGTTGAAGCCTCCTATGGACTAGTGGTTTCCTAGGATTGAAAATTGAAATTGAGACCAAATTATCAAAATGGAATCCTTTCTTAAGAGTCTTTATTTATGTGGACACTAAAATAATGGAAGAATAAACTAAACGAGATAATGTTTACCCCATAATGTTTAGAGTAAACTAAGTATCTAAATTATTTACAATGGAAATATAAGAAACAAGATAAGAAACTACCTCAATCATCTTTTACCTTTGCTCTGTAATAAGGACTTACTTGTCTAAGGCACTAGTTAATCTTTCTCCTTTTTTTAGGCTTCCCAAGCTCCTATATTTGGCATTTTATATCTTAACCTCTTCATATTCCTCACCTTGGGCTTCCTCTTCACTTACCCTTTATTCCTATTCTATCATCATTTCTACATTTTATTCCTCCTCATTAGTGGCATATTCCACCAAGTATATTACATGTCCATGTTCCTCTTCCTCTACTTCCTCCTCGATAGGGGATTCTTGTATAGTAGTTAGACCAAATGATGGTCTTTCCTCAGGTTGTTAATCTTTGGATGAGGATAGAAGTAATTTATATCTCCTTTATTAAGTGTTTATGGGAGAAAAATGAGGTGAAAGGGAAGATGAAACAAGTGAAGGAGCCATAGTAGTAGGGACTACTATTGTAGGTGGTGGGGATGGAATGGAAAGTGGTACAATAATAGTGAAAGGGGAAGTGGATGGATATAGACCTAGTTGAGGGGATAAATAAGTGGATAGAGATGAGAAAAAAAATTTCATAAAATCTAAAATACTTATCTATGTGATTATTGTAAGTGAAGGTGGAGATGTCATAGATAATTTTATATTTTGATTATCATGAGGAGATGTAGCCCTCTCCACTATAATGGTTGTAACAAAAATTATGTAATTGATAGATGGATGAATTGAAGTTAGCTAGGGACTAGAGATAAATCTAAGAATTTCATTTCTTATCTATAGGTTTTATTCCCTTTGTCTACTAGAATCACCCTCCTATATATCTATTTATTATATTGTAGGAGAGGGGAGTTGTCTCAATATTATTGAGTCCTAATATTAAGTTGAGGACCACTGATGAACCCATGCTCATTATGCTTGTTCCACCATCTCATTTACTTGAACCTTTGTAATCTCAGGATTGTACTGGATGGTCTGGGTAACTATCATGGACATTTTTTATCTTTCATTATAGTCCATACCTCTATGTCATATGATGTTTTCATTAAAATTGAATAATGCTCATAATCTTGGTGACCATATGTGATGTTCACCTTATTCTCTTTTAGGAGTAGAATATAGTTCTTAATTTTATTTTTAGGATCCCATACTCTAAACTGAGCCTCATAAAAATTATATTTGGATCTCACTTTCCAAAATAGGTTGAAATGGGCCCTTACCACATATTGGAGTTATGTAATACTCAGAGGAGTTTTGAAGTAATAGGTTAAATGACTTTTGGCTAGCTCCTCATCTATGTTTTTATAAATTTGGTGAGTACAAAATTTTTAGGGCCATAGAATGGTAATAAAAAAGGAGGTACCCTTGTTCCTAAAATTTTTCTATGGTTCTCAAATTTTTAGATAGCTAAGGCATTTGAGTGCCTTGAATTAATTTGTATAATTCAGGATATAATTCCTCATAAATCCTTTTGATATGATTTCTAAATTTGTAAATGAACATGAAGGAATAATATTCATATATTTTGTTATCAACATACCTTAATGGTGGCTACTATAATTCTCTATTTGTCTTGTAAATTATGTCAAGGAATATAACTAATAAATATGACATCATATAAAAATTTCCATCTATAGACATTTTTTCAATTTTATACATCTAGATTTTCAACCTAACATAGATAACCTCTCCTAGGGAAACAATCTTATTTAAATTCAATAGAATGTCTAATAAAGGGACCCATTCTACATGTACATAAGTAATGATGAGAAATCCATAAAATCTATTTAAAATATCCATAGTTATCCTAATCCCAACACTAAACTTGATTATTCCATTATAATATATGGTGCCCTTAGGATTAAACATGTGGCCTTTTAGTAGTCATTATTTTAGTTTACTTTCTACAATGCTATGTTTGAGCCATACATTAGTCGATACTTGGTTATAGAAAATATTAGTCCCTAAAAACCTGAGATACCTCTCAAATTCCCTCCCAAAAATATAATAAATTACCTTTTTCCATTTATAAGGTGTATATAATCTCTAGAATAAGTACCATTAAAAATAAATCTATAATCATGTTGATATAAGGCATTACCTCTGATTTGAATGGGCAGTAAGTAGTCATTATATTTCTTCTCATGCTGGTATAATTGGTCTAATGTTGAGTATGGGACCACAATTTCCACTACATTATAGAGCATCAAGTAATACAAGGACTTGAACTCAAGGGAAGTTTTGTAGAACACTATATCTATATATTCTATACTACCTACACAAAAGTATGTAAAATGGTCTTCTGCACATGTTTGTTTTGAGGAAGAATCAATTTCAATAATTTTGAGTTGTACAATCACTTCACTAAATGTATGAATTATCTCTATAGTTTTAATGGAATAATAATTATTTTGGTCATAGGAAATCACAAAATCACAATGTTCACTTGAAGATTGATGGTGAAGTGAACTACCTTTTGATCAGATTTTGCATATATCCCCCAAATTTTATTCCTTGAATGCTCAATCTATACAACTTCAATGTGAATAAAAACTTTTAATTTCATTTTCATTCAATTGAAATTTTCCAATCAACTTTGGTGGGTTTGTATGTCTTCCATATGGTAACTTTCTATTAACTTTTGTGTGTCCAGTCAACATTTTTGAGACAATTCTCACTTTTTCATTACCCAAATTAGTTATTGTATTATAAAATTCATATATGCACACCTTGGGAATGCATCTCTTAGATTGTGAAACTTATTTTCTTCTCACATACTCAAGATTTCAGATTTGTAATCTTTGATTTATATGTTATAGGGCCATGAGTTAATGTAACTATGCCATGTGGAGTAATCTCAAGCCTATGGGGACTCAGAATATCAAAGGCATATGCACTTAAACCCTTTAAAGTTTATACATATCTAAAAACACTCTATGTAATGGGATGTCAACACATGGCATGATTTTAGGTCTTCAGAGGCACATGTACTTAGAACCATGGGACCATTAAGCTATTAACTGAGTATTTATTCTTTGAAGCTCTAGACCAATAGAAATATGCCAACTATTATTGATGCATCAAAATGTACCACAGGTGCTCTTCAGTGTTTATAAACACTTCTCATTTTAGGATTTGAGAAATCCAAGGTATGGATTTCAATTTGAGACAATTTGGTGATGTATGTGGTGGAATAGAAGTAGAGTATGGGAACTATCCACAATATTTGTTTAGTTTAGTGGTTGGGAGCCACTAGGGTCTAAGTCTTTAGATCTTTATGAATTTGATGATTTATAGACTAATCTAAATGAGTATTAACAATGATCTTTAAACTAAAGTGAATCTTGGTAAAAAAATAAGAAAATAGAAAGGTAAAGTAGAAAGGAAACATGATTGCAAATTCTCATCTCCAATATTATGACAAAATTCTAATTAATTTGAGCACACATGAACTAATTTATGTTATAAAATAGTATGAAATCAAATTACATCACAAATTATGCAAAATTTAGAAGAAATATAAAAATAATAAGTAAAAACCAAGTTTACTTTAAATATTTGCTATTGTGGTCTAAATAGCATAAGCACATCAAAATTTAGAGCAAAATAAAAAGAATTATAGTTGAGATATTTATATTTAATCTATCATTAGCACAAATCAATAGCCATATGATAGATAATGTGACTTGAAGTACTGAGAATCCTTCAAACTTAAGAGGGCAACATATAATTGAGAGACAACATTAACATTTAAAAAACTATAAAGACAATCTTTTCAAAATTCCTAGGTTATCTTAAATGCTCCTATTTTATAATTTCTCAAAATCTCTTTCCTTCCAAAATGGTAACCACTTACCTATTTATAGGAAACATAGTTGGTTCACTAGTTAGCTTTCTCAAAATATCCACATGCAAGATAATGACAACTATCCTTAATACAAATATTACAATGTATATGACCTATTACATCAAAATTGACAAAAGGCTACCATAAATGATAATAGGCTATCATATATTTGTTAAAAATGGATATTATTTTACAATTTACATTGGTAGTGGGACCCTTGATTAGCTTTGTCTGAGGAAATATTTCACCTTGGTGTAGTACTCTTTGATTAGCTCAAAATCCACTATAGGTTTCATTAGACAATCCTCCTTTTGATTTTCTAATGTGTAAAATTCCTTGTCAACCTTAGCCATTATTTCCTTGATACATTAAGCTTCCATGATTTTCTTCCCTAAAGTAAGGATGGTATCAAGGATCTTCTAATTATCCTTGGTAGAATGGCCTTGATTGTCTTTAATGTCATTGATGTGGACACCAACTCTTTACTTGAATTATTCATCACTAATTAGGTCCATAGTAGTGGTTTGAGAAGGGTTGTCCAAAAAACTCCCCAAAATTTTCTCCATTATGGTTACTAGGTCCTTATCTTCCTTGATGAATTTTTCAACATTACTACACTATGTGATCAAATATTCTTGCTTATCCATCAAAATTTCCATGAAGATATCTAAATGTATAAACTTGATGATCTTGAAGTCTAAGGCCTACTTTGTCCTATGCACCTTGATGAGTTCTATCATCTGAGCTTGAAAATCCTACCATTGGGTGATTAAGGCTTGTGCCATCTCATCTTGATGTTTTAAATCACTTAATATAAGCTTGATGTTCTTTAAATTCTCAAATGTATCTAACAAAGATTTATTCAACACTTGTAATATGGCCTCAAGAATTGAGAGTAGGACATGAGCCTCTAAATCTTGCTTCTCTTTCTCCAAGTTGAGTATCCTTTACTTCATTCCTTGGATTTAGCCATAGTCACTATTGATTATACCAAAACCAAACTAGCTACATCCTCCTGATGGATGGGATGCTCCCCTGCTACCTGCCCTTGAATTGGAGTCAAACCCACAAAAGGTTCCACCTTTTAAAAAGTGAATTCTTTAGTGACAATGGTGGCCTTATTTGTCACTATTCTCTCCAAACTTGGGGTATCTAGATTAAAATACATTATTATGTTAGACTCCTTGAATTATGGTTGCTCAAGAACTTCTACATTTAAACTCCTAGAGGCCCCTAGGGTGTCAATTTTCTAGGCTTCTTTATTATGAAGGATTTGGATCCTTCTTTTTGCCTATCTATTTAAAATGTCCTAGATCCATGGCTTAACATTATCTTGTACATCAATGACAACTCAGGTTAAGGCCAATGATGGAGAGAGAGATGGTATTTTCTATAATTTCCCATAAACAAACTAGTTAAGAATGGATAGTCCATAAATAGGGTTCTCATCACTGAAGAGGTTAACTTCACTAGTTGGGTGAGTGAAGATTGACCTAGTATTCTTTTTAGGTGCCAGTGGCACCAAGGCCAATTACGCTTGTCTCTTTCCTCCATCTAATGGGATCAAATCCTTTTTTATTTCATGAGAGGGATCCTCCTACCTATCAAAACCATAGGTAGTTATAATGTCAACAAGGGCACTCTCCACTATTTCTCCTACCTTTAGGGTAATCATGATAATTATTTCCACTAGGGAAGTAGGCCTCTATGGGGGTGTTTAAGGTTGATAACCTTTTCTAGGTCTATGATATATCCTTGGCTCCTTAATCAAAACTTTACCCTTTCATTTTATATCTTTAGGTTACCCAATTTGGGGTGGATTTATCAATTCTACTCATTGAGGCTTAGAAGATTGTCCTCCAATAGGTGGCTCGTAATGAGTAGTCCCTAATGGTCCTATAAACAAGTGATAATGTAAGGGATGAAATTTACATCTCTTTCTTAAGGATTTATTATCTCTAACTAGCCTATGCTCCAACTAGATATTTTATCATTTGAACCTGTACATGACCTCTTCAAAGTTCTTTGCCTTTGTATAGATACCATCTTCCATGCCTAGTTGATGTTTATATTAAATATTTGGGACCTTTTATCTTGGATATGGTTGGTCACTCTATTACTGGGGTCCCACATCTTAAGTTCATCTAACTAGAAATCAAAATAGTTTTTGTGGATCATCATAATTTTTAGATGCTTTCAATTCTTGATCATAACACTACCAATATCTAGTGGAAAGGAGTGGAGCTGAGCCTTCTTATTTTTCTTGTATTTCCCATCTACACCTTGGATGATTTGATAGGCTATTTACTACTTTGAAATTGTACTAGGGATATGAATGGGAAATTAGTAGGGTTGAATCATGATTCCTTTTATTCTTATCATAGTGCAGTTTGGATAGAACCAAACATCCCCCATGAATTCTACTTGATTTTTGATTTGAGGGTGAAGTCTTGGCATAGGGACACCAGTGATTGCCTCATAAATACATAGTAAAACACCATCATATGTAAATTTCATGTGGTTCCTATATTTTCTTATACGAAATTTAGAGTAGTGGTGAGAGATTGTGGTCCTACGATCAAGGGACCAATTTTAGATGCCAGGGAAATCTACAAAGGCAAAAAGTGAGTCCAAAATGTAGGAAATCATAAAGAATTTCTTGGAATTCCTTCTCTTGATGGTTTTGAATTACCTATCCAATAAAAATATTATTAGGTCTCTAATGGGAGGGGTTAAATTCTATTCTAGCATGCAGTGAACATAAGATACCCAGACCTTACTCACATAAGTAATGGAAGGGGAGCCAAAGGCTCTATTCAATAAGGTCATAGATATCCTAATGAGCTCCATAAATTAGATAATAAGAATCCCACCATCAAGGGACTTGAAAACATGGGAGCCTTGGATTAACCAAGGTGTGAGACTGAATCCAGGTTTTGGGTGTTTTCCACTCTTTTAAGGATGGGAGATCAATATGAGGTAAGGGGAGCTTGTAATAAGTTTCAAAGGCCATATGGGTAATGCATGAAACCATTTTAGTTCTTCCCTCTTGATTTATCCATTCCCCATATATTATATAATTAATAAAAGTGGGAGTAAGGAGGTTGATACAATACATTACCTCTAGTTTGGCTATATCATGGTGGAGGCCTGCTAGTTGAATTCAGACTAGGTCATTATTTTTCTATTTCACAATGGCATTCCTCTTTCCATCTTGGGAAATTATTTGTAATTATTACACAAGGAAGAATAAATTAGACTAGTTCTTGATTCCATGTACATTTAGGGCTATCGGGTCTAGCTTCATGTCTTTAAAGATCCTCCCCTCACTATCTGATGTTAGATAAAGTTATGCTTCCATATTCATCTATTGCCTACCTGCCACCCTTGATGACACTAAATTATATTTTCAAGATTACCAAAGGTTTCACTAGGGCACTTTCTTCAAGGTTCAATTGTACTATACTGATTGATTTGTGACCAATTAAGCCAACTTGGGTCTTCTTTATAGAGGGCTTAAGGTTTTTGAGATTTAATGGTGGAAATATCCAATTTCTAAATCTTATACATGCTTTAGATTTGATGGGACCTTATTATCATGTCCTCTACACTTTCTATCTTAAGAGATCTTTGATTTTGACTCTCCATGCTTATGTGGAACCTATGTGGTGTGGTTATATGCCTTTTGTGGCAATTTTCATAAATGCTAGTTAGAGATGAGTCATTAGATTTCAAAAGATTTATTTATTTCACTTCAATAATCCAAATCCAAGTTCCTATGTTATTATTGGTACCTTGATCTTTAAGTTTATGGCTATGCCACTTGGCACCCTAACCAATCTTCCCCATGTTGCTTACTCTTGCCAGTCTTTATCCTAGCCACATGTTATCCATGTGTTGACCTCATGAGGCCTTTGAAAAGTCTTTGGGCTCAATTCACCATTGGATCAAATCCAATGAGTGAGTGATCACCATTTATATTTACAAGGTCGAAGTCATTTAATTAAGTGTATTTATTAAATGGGTCCTATCAAATTTTTGTCCTTTGAATGACAAGCTATAATGCATCCTCCTCATAAGGCTCTATGTTACTTTATCAATTACCCTAGTCATGGGTAGGCCACATGTCAAGTTCATGAATTCTTTGAAAAGTACTCAGGTTCAATGCACTATTGGATCAAATCTATCAAGTGAGAGATCATTGTTGGATCTTGCAAGATGCACACCTTTTAATCAGTCCTATGACTATATAAACTTAGACTTAAAATGATGTTCCTAATGCCCTTTTATGTTAAGAAACACAAATTAACTTAGGTTAAGTCCTTTTATTCTAAGTATTTCTACGTAAAAATGCTAGGAATTCCTTTGAAAGGGTCTTTAAAAATTCCCCTTTTGCTTAGGCTTTAAAAAGTTGTCTAGGTTAAATTTGGCAAGCTTGGTAATGTCAAATATGTCTTCATGGATATAAAATGATGGGAGTGAGCTTGTGAAATTTAGGACAATGGAATTGCTTTAGTCTAATGACTAAGTGACACACATCAAGATCTCAATAATTCTTAGGGATTTGGGTTTGATGCATTCCATCAAATCAAATTCCTTGAGGTAGTTTGGACCATCGAATCATAATATGAGTTCTTGATAGAAATTAGTCTCCCTTTTGATGTCAGCTTTAGTTCATGTTGTTGGATCAAAATCTTCAATTGAAGATGAGGCATTAGATTTGTAAAAGTGAGTGAGATTTAAGTTAAGGCCTGATATGTATAAAGGTTTAGACTAAGGTTTTAACCTTTAAAAGTTTATTCATGCTTATAAACACCAAGATATTCAAACCTTAATAAAAACCTAGTTAATCCAAAAGGGCTCTCAGGGTTTACAGTGGAAAATAAAAGGTCCAAGTTTTAATTTTATATTAATGTTTGGTCATGTTTAAAAACATAATTTAAGTGTAATATAAAGTTATAATTAGATTTTATATAACTAAAAGGAAATACAATTTCCTACCAAACTTTTCCTATGGATGTTTGAATTCAAACCCCTAGGGTTTACTACTTAGGAACCCTAACTTTCTCTATATAACCTGTAACTAATCACCTTAAAGACAATCATTAGTAAAATTAATCCATGAAATATAATCACAACTAGATCCACCAAGGCTCATGTCTTTTAATTGAATTACCTTTAAATTTCAAGAGAGAATAACCCTTTCACATTCAATCTAAAACATAGATGTTTTGAAACATTCACAAGGGTCCATTTTCAATAAAAGCAAAAAAATGGGGGTATATTGGTCTCAACAAATGGAAAGTCACATAGGAAACAAAGCAATATGTTGGAACCCAGGGCTCTAGTTTAAACCTGTACATAAGTTTTATTATCTCATTTTGATAGATACCATCTCTTGATTTGATTCTTGGTTGAAACAAGCCTCTTATGTGTAAAATTTGAACCTAGACATTAAAACAAAATCATGCAGTGTGTACTTTAATTCCACTTACTATTTGTCATGAAACATAAAGAAACAACATATAGGTTCATATCCTTTTGACCATTGCATTTGACTTTGAGCATATTTAAATATTCTCTTAGGAACAATTTCTCTTAATTTATGGGAGGCTTGGGCATTGATCTACTTCTAGCCAGGCACCTATATCCCTGATAGAGATACCTTTGGCTCTACACATGTCCTTGTTCTACTACTACCCAAGCATCCATAGCCCTAGTGGATATTTCCTAAATCACCTTTGACATTGCATATTTTGATTTAGCATTAAGTATTTTTTTTTTTTTTTTTTTTTTTTAACAAAGGTTGGGTGCCAAGATAGCTAGGTTTAAGGATTTGGTCAAATGTCCTAGACTTAGGATACTCTCCTTAGTTAAAATTTTAATCCCATAAAAGGATGTGTTTTAAATGTAAGAATGAATGTGAATTAACAAACTGAATTCACATTATACACATATGATTCTTATTTAAAACCAAGCTTTGATTCAGAATAAGGTTTGATTCTTTGTTAGACATTTAGCTCTTATACCTATCTATACCAATGCTCTTAGTTGCATCATGATGCTTTATCACCACCTCATGTTTACTTTTTTAAGATTCATACTCACACCTTTTAATAAATTATAAACAAAGATAATCTATGAGACTTTATTAAATCCAAGGAACACCACCATGTAGAAAAGAAGAAAAACAAACAAACAAACAAACAATAAAAACAAACAAGTACAAATAAATAAATATATACAAACCCAATAATAAAAAATAAATAAAGAAAGGAAAATAACTAGCCTACCTACTCTAACCTTAATAATCTTATATATTTATTCCATGAAGACCCTTGGTGGGGTAGAAGTAAAGTAATGCTTGAGTTATTGCCCATTAGTGGGCAAAGTAAACTTTTCTCCTTAAAGATCCTTTAACTTGAAAGTGTTGTTGCCTAAGATTTTTGAAATTTGGTATGGGCCAATCCACAAGGGGGTGAACTTCCCATGTTTGCCTTTAGGCTCTAATGCCTTGTCCTAGAGGAGGACTAGGTCTCCCTACCTAAAAACCTTTACTTTGGAACTTTTATCAAACCATATTTTCATGTTTTATTGGTGCCTAATGAAGTCTACAAATGCTTTTTCCTTAGCATATTCCATTTGAATGATGTCCAATATCCTAGAATTAGCAAGTTCTTGGAAATCCTCCATGTATTATTTCATAAATGTGAATGTAGAGAAATTTAAGGTGATGGGAAAGATAGGCCTCTAACCATATACTAACAAAAATGGTGAAGACTTGAGGGCTTGTTGGATCCTGATTCTATCTACCCATAATGCAAACTTAAGGATTTTATGCCATGTTCTAGGTTTATCTTCATTATATTTTCTAATGGCTTTCATCAAGTTTTTGTTTGTGGATTTAGAAACACCATTTCCTTGAGGATATTGATTAGAAGAAAAATTGAGTGAAATGCCTTGGTCATAAGCCCATTCTATCATTTCAATGGATATGAAGGAAAATCCATTATCACAAACTAAGGAAATTGGGGTTCCAAATCTAGTGAAAATATTTTCCTCTAAGAAATTAATCACCTCTTCTATTCTACATTGCTTAGTGGTTACTTCCTCAATCCACTTAGTGTAATAGTCTATAGCAGTTAGGACATATTTGTGACCTTCAAAAGAATTGGGGTTGATCACTCCTATGAAGTCTAATCCCCATTGTGCAAAAGGCTTGTCCACCATCACATGTTGTAAAGGCATGGTTGCCTTTGGCTCTTTTGTGTTGAATATCTAGCATGAATGGCACTCTCTCACATGTTTATGTGCATCTCTGAAAAGGGTGGGCCAATAATACCCATCCCTAAGAATCTTGTGGGTTGTGGTTCTCCCTGAAGGATGTCCACTACCCAACCTTTCATGGAAATTAGACATGACTTGAGAGGCCTCTTATTTTGACACACATATTAAGTATATCCCTTTAAAGTTTTTCTTATAAAGGACTCCATATTTGATAAGGTAATGGGATGATTTGAGCCTTAAAGCTCTCTTCTATTCTCTAATTAGCCTTAGGGGACAACTAACTCTATTAAGAAGATGTATTAAATAGTCATACCATTCATTGGGTTGGAAATTCTATTGATATACTTGCATGACATGGAACTTGGGGTTAATATTGGCAATAATTTGAACTAAGCCTTGACAATCCACTAATTTGGCAATTTTCATCTCAATATCATACTCTTGTAAGATTTCCATCCATTTCCCTCTTCTTTCCCCAAGCTCATTCTGACTCAATATAAGCTTTGTGGCTAGGTTAGGTAAAATGGCATGCACCTTGTTTCTAAGGAGGTAATGTATGAACTTTTATACTACCTTTACCAAGGCATAAGTTTTTTTTATCAATGATGGAATATTTCACCTTTGTATTTTTGAAGTTAGTGTTCATCAAGGCTATAGGGTGGTCATTCCCATCAACCTTTTGAGTTAAAATAGAAGTTATGGTGTGGTTAGAAGCAAATGAATATAAGAAAAAATACTTAAAAAAATTAGGACTTATCAAGACTAGGGCTTTATTGATTGCTCTTTTAATGTTAGCAAATGCTTTCTTAGATTCTTCATTCCAAGAAATTTTATCATCTTTATTAAGCATATCATTTAAAGGTTTGACAATCACAATAAAACCTAAAATAAACTTCCTCATGAAGTTAATCTTACCAAAGAATGACTTTAGTTATTTTTAGTTGTTGGGTAACCCAATTTTAGAAATGACCTCCACTCTATTAGGATCTAAAGAGATCCCATCATTGGTAATGACATGCCCCAATAAGTTTCCTTTAGTGACATAAAATATGCTTTTATTGGGGTTAAGAGATACACTATACTTCTTACATCTATCAAATACTTGTCTCAAATGCATGAAAATTTCTTCTCTATTCTTAGAGAATACTTTGAGATCATCCATATATATGATGATGAATTTTCAAAATAAACCTTCGAAAACATGGTCCATGGCCCTTTGAAAATTTTCCATTTCATTAATTAATCCAAAAGGCATTCTCTTGTAAGCATATGTTCCCCATTTATTAGTAAAAGTTATTTTCATCCTATCTTTTAGAGAAACAAGCACCTAGTTGTATCCAAAAAATCCATCCAGAAAGGACATCATGGAAGATCCTAAAACAACTTGGATAACTTGGTATAGAGAAAGTAAGGGGTAATTGTCCTTTTTGGATGTTCTATTTAAATTTCTAATATCTATACATAATATTATTTCCCCATTTTTTTTATTGGGACCAATTTTACAACCTAAGTACAATGATTAATAGGAAACATGATCCTTGCATCTAGTAGTTTCTTGACATCCTTAAATATCATGGGTTCTAAAATAGGGTTAATTGGTCTTTGATTTTATCTAAAGGGTATAAAACCCTCCTAGAGAGGTATAGTATGAGTAATAACCCTTGGGTCAAATATTTTTAGATCTTCATAGGACCAAACAATTACATCTTTATATTTTATAAGCATCTCTCTAGATTTTTTATTTTCCATTTTAGTGAAATCTTTCCCTATATTCACCATTTGGGTTTGATCATGTGGGCTAAGGTTCATTGCATGATATTCCTTACCTCTCACCTTGGGTTGCATAGGTTCTTAAGAAATCTTGTCAAGATAAAATAGTCTTTCCAATGAAATTAACCCTTTAGGTATCTTATTGTCACTTAGTTGGATGATTTTACCATTAAGTTCCTTCTCAAGAATAGTTTCATCAGCTTCATCAATAATGTGAGATTTAAAGGCTCTAAAATTAGTCAAGAAATCCATAATTTGTTAATCATGATTGAAAACTTGGAAGTGATTTATGTTGTCAGGGACTGAGGGACATGGTACAAGCTCAATACTAAGGTTCTAAGAATCATGATTAGGTATGAATTTAGATACAATATAGGAAATCTCATCATCAAATTTGTTTTCTTCCCTGGGAATAGACAATATATTGAAGGCATTAAAAGATTCCACTAAGTCCCAAACTCTAAATTTGTACCTCTTAAGGTAAGATAGCTTGTACTAGTACTTACTCCTTACTTGATTAACTAGAAGTTCATATTCTCCATAAATAAGGAGTTCCTTGACTTTGTGATTGATGGCAAGCTATAATCCTAGGATGATAGCCTCATACTTAAGCCAAATTATTAGTGTATGGGAATTGTGACCTATAAGATGTATGGTATTATTTTTCTGCAAGGTCTATCAATACAATACCAACCCTTAATCCTAATTTGCATTTGGAACCATCAAAATATAACTTCCACATGCTAGGCATTGGAAGAGAGCTCTTATAACTAGGTTCCTTTATAGTTTCTAAAGTGAAAACTCCTAGATCAAACTCTAGGAAGTTTACCCTTTCATTGACAACATTGTATTATATTATCATGCATTTCATTCTAGGCTCCCTTTCTACTCTTATTTGATTCATCACACCCTTTCAAGGTAGCCACAAGTGTGAGAAATTAGTAGACACGTAACCATTTAAGGCCTTAGTCCATTATCTACTCAAGAGCAATCCATAAGCATTAGGAATATCCACCACTTGTATGTCAATGAATTATTAAACCCTTGGGTCACTAGCCAATTGCATATGTACATTCAATAACTCACAAATGACCTTGACTCTTGATTTATCCAATTGATTAACCACCCTATCAGACTTTATTGGTGTTAACCGAAGTTGTTCACATATCCTAGCAGGTATGATGATGGTTGAGACTCTATAATCTAAAAGACAATTATGGAGATTCTTCCCAAATATCCTAACTATAATCAAGAAGGGTAGGGACTCTACTTTAGTTACTTACATAATTACATTATCACTGTCACGTTTAGGGGGATTTATAGGGTTTTTGGACAATGATTAAAAAAGTAAATATATTCATTCTATAATTTGAGACAGCTCATGTAGAGTGATGTTGGATTTAATCTTTTTCATATCTTCTACAATATTATAACTAGTCTTGTTTAAATATTTTGCATTAGGTTTGGGAGAACTACCCTTAGGTGGTTCAAGATCATTCCTTGATACAGTGTCTAGAGGGATCCCATAATTGTTAGGTGGATTAGAAGTGGTAAATGACTATTTTTTATCCCTATTTCTCAGAGGGTTGTCTTTAAAAACTACTAGAATGCTTGAATCTCTTCAAGGATATTCTCAAGCTCATTATCTTCTTGAAAAGGGAATTGAAAAGTTTCTACCATGTGCACTTGGTTAGATGGTTTAGATTTATAAAGAGCTACAATAACATCTTTGTTTGATACCATTTCAAATGTGTCAAGTTCCTCTTGGAAAGCTTCAAAGGATTTTCAAAATTCAATTTAGTCAATCTCACCATGCTTGGAATTAGCATGTACCTATAGTATTCTAGTAAGGTAATATCAATAAGATTGTTGTCTATAGTCTTTTTGCTATAGCAAGGCTCATTAGCTTTATCATTGTAGAAACTATCATTCTAAAATCTATTTCTAGGCCTATTAAACTTCTAAAAAGTGATGTTCCTTCTAGAGTTATCATTAGCATTACCATCTTGCTTTCGTAATTACAAAAATTCTATGTTGAGCTTCTGGACCATTTTTAATATAGACTCATTCTCATTCTTTGGAGTCTCAAATTTTTAACCTTGGCTATTTTTAATACCATTGATAGGCAATAAAGCCTTCTAGTCATTAATATGAGATCCATTGGTATCTTGGTGGCTCAAGAAACCTAGGTTTTGATTAGGGGCAACATTACTAGTAGGTAATACATTCAATGTAGGGAACTAATTTAATGTTGGAGTATTTTGTTATTATTTGAGAAAAGGTTTAATGTAGGCATTTGAGGATTAACATTTGGGATTAAATAAACCATCTATCCTTGGGTCTGTATTTGGTCATTAATAACCACTAATTCAAACTAATATTGAGCTAATGTGATGATAACTGGGATAGCTCTTTTAAGAAATATAGAATTCATGGGGTCAATAGCATCTTTGTAAACCTCCAAAGCTAAAGCTTCATTAGGTTTATATAGATCCATGGTATGAATAAACATCTTTTGGAACCTAGAATCAAAAGACAAAATAGGTTCACTTGTATCTCTCTTAATAGTTGATGATAGATGACACAGGGGCTTATGATCTTTCCAAATTGATCAATAAAAATAGTGTCAAAGTTATTCCATGAGATAATACAATTGTCAGGAAAATTAAGGAACCATTCATATGCAACATATTTTAATGTAAATGAGAAAAACCTACATGTTAGATCCTCATGAATAATGTTTAAAAATCTTAATGTAGCTTTGAAAGATTTAACATGTTCCTTCACAGTTGCAATACGAGCTAGACTAAATGTTGGTAAATATTTTTCAAGATTACATGGTAAGTCATGAACCACACCTAATATATTGATGGGGTAAATTCAAATCCATGCCATATTTAGATGAAGATCACATAGGAATCCCTTACAAGGGTGAAGATGGTAGATATTTAGAACACCTATACCTTCCTTTGTCTTTCCTAGTTCTTTTATGGATTTCTAGCTCGAGTAAGGGTTCTCTAGTCTCTAAATGTGATTTGGTCCTAATCTTTGGCAATTATATCTTGAGGATTAAGGATCTTGTTTTAAATATGATGAGTAAAGTTAGATATTCACAAATAATCAATAATCAACTTATACAGTAAGCTTATTTTGCAATGATTTTATCATAAGAGGACAAAAGACATCAATCTTTGACTAAACAAGCTCAAAGATGTGCTAAATTATTCAAATATGACTATTCTTTGCAAATTATGACTCAAATGAACTTATTATTGATAAATAATTTTCAATTTTAACAAGAATAAGTTGTTTTAATTTCAAATACTAATGAATTTTTAGCACCAAAAGCCATATTTACTAGAATTAAGCATATGTATTCAATGAATACCACTCTTTATTTGAGTAAACCTAAAGACTAGTATAAAATTATGAAGGTCACCAATATTTACACAATTTATGATAAAATAAACACAAACATGTAAAATATAGAGTGATATTTGACTAAATACACCAAAACTAGCAAAGATCTTTAAAGATAATAAGCCCTCCTTCTAGCGCTAGTATGGTTTCTTGTTGATGCTTCAAAATGTACCATAGGTTATTTTTAGTGTTGATAAACACTTCTCATTTTAGGATTTTATAAATCCAAGGCATGAGTTGCATTTTGTGAAAATTTAGTGATATTTATGGTGGAACAAAAGTAGAGTATGGAAACTATCCATAATATTTGTTTAGTTTAGTGGTTGGGAGCTACCAGGGTCTGAATCTTTGGATCTTTATGAATTTGATTTTTTCTAGACTAATCTAAAATATTATTAACACTGATCTTTAAACTAATGTGAATCTTGATAAAAAAAAATAAGAAAAGAGAAGGGTAAGGTAGAAAATAAACATGTTTGCAAATTCTCATCTCAAATATTATGATAAAATTCTAATTACTTTGAGCACACATGAACCAATTTATGTTATAAAATAACATGAACTTAGATTAAATCACAAATCAAGAAAAATTTATAGGAAATATATAAATCATAAGAGCCAAGTTTACTTTAATTATTTGCTATTGTGGTCTAAATAGCCTAAGCACATCCAAATGCAGAGCAAAATAAAATGAAGAATACTTGAGATATTTATAGTTAATCTAGTGTTAGCACAAATCAACAACCCTATGATATATAATGTGAGTCAAAGTACTGATAATATTTCAAACTTAAGATGGCAACATGCAATTGAGAGACATCATTGACATTTAACAAACTATAAAGACAATCTTTTTAAAATTCTTTAGCTATCTTAAATGCTCCTAGTTTATAATTTCTCAAAATCTTTCTCCTTACAAAATGGTAAAAACTTTCTTATTTATAGGAAACATAGGTGGTTCACCATATAAATTTCTCAAAATATCCACATGTAGGATAAGGATAGTTGTCCTTAATACAAAGATTACAATATATATGAACTACTACATCAAAATTGACAAAATGTCACCATATATGCTAACAGGCTAGCATATATTTGTTACAAAGGGATATTATTTTACAAATTACATTGGTATTGGTCCCCTTGATTAGATCTATCTAAATATTTATTTCACCTTGGTGTATTTCTCTTTGATTAACTTAGAATCCACTATAGGTTTCATTAGACAATCCTCCTCTTGATTTGCCAATGTGTCAAATTCCTTGTCAGCCTTAGCCATGGGTTCCTTGATACATTGTGCTTCAATTATTTGATTCCATAAAGTAAGTATGGTTTCAAGGATATTCTAATTATCCTTGGTATAATGGCCTTGATTATACTTAATTCCATAGATGTGGACACCAACTCTCTGCTTGAATTCTTCATCACTGATTAGGTCCAAGTAGTCGTTTGAGAAGGATTATCCAATAGACTCCCCAAAAGTTTCTCCATTTTGGTTAATAGGTCTTTGTATTCCTTGATGAAGTTGTTAACATTATTTCACCAAGTGATCAAATCTTCTTACTTATCCATCAAAATTTCCATAAGAATATCTAAATGGCTAAGTTTGATGATCTTGAAGTCTAAGGCCTACTTGGTCCTATGCACCTTGATGAGCTCTATCATCTAAGCTTGAGAATCCTATCATTGGGTGATTAATTCTTGTTCCATCTTAGCTTTATGGTTTAAAGTACTTAATCTAAGCTTAATGTTATTTAAATTCTCAATTGGATCTAGTAAATATTTATTCAACACTTTAATATGTCTTCAAGAATTGAGAGAAGGACTTGAGCCTCCAAATCTTTATTCTTTTTCTCCAAGTTGAGGATCCTTTGCTTTATTCCTTAGATTCTAGCCACAATCATTAATGATTGTGCCAACACCAAAATAGCTACATCCTCCTAATGGATGGGATGTTCCCATGATGCCTATACTTGAATATGAGTTAAGCTCATAAAAGGTTCCACCTTTTGAAAAGTAAATTCCTTAGTACCAATGGTGGCCTTCTTTATCACTATTCTATCCAAACCTGATGTATCTAGATTGAAATGCACTGTTATGTTAGACTCCTTGAATTATGCTTGCTCAATAACTTCTACATTAGAACTCTTAAAGGCCCTTGGGGTGTCAATTCTCTGGCCTTATTTTTTATGAAGGATTTGGATCCTTCTCTCTACCTATCTATTTACAATGTCTTAGATCCATGGCTTAACATTATCTTTTACATCAATTCCAACTTAGGTTAAGGCCAATAATGGAGAGAGAGATGGGATTTTCTATAATTTCCCATAAACAAACTAGTTAAGAATGGATGGTCCATAAATAGGGTTCTCATCATTGAAGAGGTTAACTTCACTAGTAGGGTGAGTGAAGGTTAACCTAGGATTCTTTTTAGGTGCCAATGGCACCAAGGCCAATTATACTTGTATCTTTCCTCCATCCAATGGGATAAAATACTTACTTGTTGCATCAGAGGGATCGTCTTCCCCATCATAACCATAGGTAGTTGTAATGTCAACAAGGGCACTCTTCACTATTTCTCATGTATCGAGGGAAATTATACTAATGATTTCCACTGGGAAAGGAGGCATTTATGGGGATGCTTAGGGTTGAGGACCTTTATCAGGTCTATGCTCTATCTTTGGCTCCTCAATCACAACTTTACCCTTTCCTCTTATATCCTCAAGTTGCCCAACTTAGGGTGGCTTTGTCAATTCTACTTGTTGAGGCTTAAAAGATTGTTCTCTAGTAGGTGGCTCTTGATGAGTAATCCTGGATGGTCATGGAAATAAGTGATAATGAAAGGGATGAAATTTCCATCTCTCTCTTGAGGGTTTATTATCTTTTACCAGCTTATGCTCCAACTAGATATTGTAGCCTTTGATCCTGAACATGACCTCTTCAAAGTTTTTTGCCTTTGTATAGATATCATATCCCACACTTGGTTGACATTTTTATTCAATATTTGGGACATTTTTATCTTATATTTGGTTGGTAACTCTATTATTGGGGTCCCACATCTTAAAGTCATCCAACTGGAAATTAAAAGAATTTATGTGGATCACAATAATTTCTAATTACTTCCAATCCTTGATCATAATCCTATAAATATTTAGTAAAAAGGGGTGGAACTGAGCCTTTTTATTTTTCTTGAATATCCTATCAACATCTTGGATGATTTAATAGGCTATATCTTGCTCTAAAATCTTACTAGGGACATGAATGGGAAATCAACAGGGTTGAATAATGATTCCTTCTATTCTTATCATAGTGCAGTCTGAATAGAACCAAACATCCCCCATGACATCTACTTGATTTTTTATTTTAAGGTGGAGTCTTGGCATAGGGACATGAATTATTAGCTCATAGATATCTAGGAAAACACCATCATAGATAAATTTCATGTGGTTCCTATATTTTAATATATATAATTTAAATTAGTGGTGAGAGATTGTGGTCCTACCATTAGGGGACCAATTTTGCATGCCAGGGAAATATACAGAGGCCAAAAGTGAATCCAAAAGGTATGAAATCATAAATAGAAGTCCTCTTGATGGAAATTAATTTCTAGGCTAAGAAAAAGCTTATTAGTTCTTCAATAGGAGGGGTTAAATTCTATTCTAACAAGCAGTGAATAGAAGATACCTAGACCCTGCTCACATAAGTATTGGAAAGGGCACCAAAGGCTATGTTCAATAAGGTCATAGCCATCCTAACAACCTCCCTAAATTAAACAAAAGTAATCCCACCATTAGGGGACCTAAAAATATGGAAGCCTTAAATTAACCAAGGTGTGAGGAGTGAATCTAGATTTTAGGTGTTTGTCCACTCTCTCAAGGATGGGAGATCAATATGAGGCAAGGGGATATTTTAATAAGTTACAAAGGCCATAGGAGAGATGCATGAAACCTTTTTAGTGCTTCCCTCTTGAATGATACATTCCCCATCTATTCTATAATCAATGAAAATGGGTGCAAAGATGTTCCTTTTCAGCAAAAGCTAAAAAAATGGAGGTATGTTGGTCTCAACAACTGTCATCTTATTGAATAGTGTAAGAATGAAACCAATCCCAATATTTGATAAATAATGGTAATTCCCAGGTGTGAATTATTTAACAAGTCTTTATTGATGGTCCTACAAAAAAATGAAAACATAGGAAACTAGGATGAAATACATTAGTTCCATTAGTCTAAATAAATCATGAAATTATGAAACCCAAGGTTCAAGATGAATTAAAATGACCTTTCAAGATTTAATTTCATAATTTTAACTTGTATACATGTAGAATTTGAGAATAACCTTATAATTTTTCAAATTAAAACTAAATTCATGAATATCTAGGGCTTAAAGAACCCTAAATAAAGATATTCAAACCATAGTGGGTCCCCATTGGAATTTCATAAAATGGGGTGTGTGTGTTAGGGCATAATAATTATAATGCATTATTAATACCAAATATAATAATCAAAATTTAATATCAAACATATACATTTTAGGTCTAATTCTTTATGGGATGTTGCTAGATATAATTTATTATACTATGAATGACATATGTAGTTATCTGATGTTGTGGTACCATCATAAGGTTCTAGGTATACTATTATGTCTAGTACTCCATTGAAGAATCCCCCAAGCTTGTGTTATAAAATATAGGTTATAATGTGTATGCTCATATTATTTGTATATTGTTCAAAATGGTCATGTGTCCATTCTACATAAGATTAGAATACTATAATCTTTTAAAAAAACTTGTATATAATGGAATCAATTAATAAAATTCTTATTAATTACTTGTGTAAAAGTAGGCATAAGCACCCATTATAAACAAGGTATGAAAACATCATCTTCATTTAATTACAATGAATTCGTTAAGAACAAATACAATAGTATAAATTTAATATCAAATAGACACATATTATTCTTGTAGATATACATTTCAAGTCTAATTATCCATGAGATTACATTTAGTATAATCAATTATACCATGAATAACATATATAGTTTTCTAATGTTATGGTGCTATCATAAGGTTCTATAGTATACTATTATGTCCAATACTCCATTGAATAATCCTCCAAGCTTGTGTTATAGAATATTGGCTAAAATGTGGATGTTCATATTATTCTTATCTTGATTATAATGGGCATGTTCTCATTCGACACAAGATTAGAATACTATCAACTACCAAAAATATTTATATTGTGTAGAATGGGATTAATTAACAAATTATTAATTTTTTGTGTAAAATCAGGGAAAATTCCATTTTAATTAAGATATAAAATATCATCTCCATTTTATTGTAATGCATTACTAATAAATAATACAATAATACAAATTATTTATCAAATATCTAATCATATGTAACTATGAATTTTCATAACACATAAAAGGATTAAAGTCTCTTAAGTATTATTTATTAATATATTCAAATGGTTACATATGATAAATCCCTATAAAAATTGCATAGCTTTGATAATATTCCATCTATCTATTTTATTGAGTCTAAGTAGAATGGTATACTCCAATGGTCTATCTCTTTTATATATGTATCTCTATAGGATGCTGTGAGGTACATGTTATCCCATGATAAATGCTTATGTTTGGAAATATGCCACAGTAAAACCATAGACATCTATGGTTTGCTATAGAGTTTCCTGAATAAACCTATCAACATTATCCCATGACTTAAACTTTTTTCTTGTCCTCAAGACAAGCCAAATATTAAGAATACCATAAAATTGGTTAATTACTTAGGCATTTCAGCAAAAATTGTTGATGTTTATTAAAAATCTTGGTATCAAAGGCTTTCCATTCTTTGAGGTAATTATAGGCTCATTAGGCTTTATGTTTTAACTATATATTTCATAAGTCAGATCAATAATGTCATTAATAGTGGGATTAGTTACAAAATTTGAATGAGGTATCCCTTTCCTTTGTAAAACTTCTCTAATTTTCCCATGAAATGATTTATCAGTTCTCCATATTCTTCAATTTTAATGATTAGTTTTTATCTTTATTGATGTTGCTCCCAAAAAAATCATCTAGTACCAAAATTCTCACCCTTTTTATTCCTATGAGATATTTAAAAATATCATATTGTGTCATAGCTTGGTTTAATTATTATTTAAGGTTATCCAAGGCCTTATTTTACTTTAGTCTTTCCATTAGCCACCCAAGAGTGAAAGCAAAATATGAACTGACATTTGATATTATTTTATGTATAGAAGTAATATGTTTTTTAATTGTAGTGTGGTTTTATTTCTTTTCCTCTAAGGGATTATTATTTTTTTAAACTTTAAACTCTTATATTACACTAGCCCTAATGTTTTTCCTCTCCTTGATGACAACTAAATGTTTGATATAAAATTTCAATGTTCTGGTCAACCATTGACTAATTGGTATTTTTTAATCTAACTCAAATTGTGGCCTAGCTTTCAAAATCTCATAGATGTTATTTTATAGTGTTTCCTCTAAGATTGTGCATCTCAACATCCAATCATATTATGCACTCTCCTAAAATATGTCTCCCAAATGTTGTTTTTGACTAGAAGATAATTCATGTAACTCGATATTAGTTCCTTTTGGCATTTTATTTAGTAAGGGTGGAAGACAAATGGATGGTGTGGAATTTTTGATGTTGGGCCAAAATTTATTTAATTCAAGTGAGGGAATCTTGGGTGTTTAGAGTGAGGGTGGATGAAGTGGTGGTAAATTTTTGAGTGGAAGTGGAAGGTTTTATCTAAATTAGTTGTTTGATAAAGATGAAATTTATGGTGTTTAGGAAAGTAGGTTTGGCCCAAATTTTAATGTTGATTAATTTTATGTGTTTCTAGTATTTTTGATGGAATCCTTAGTTTCCTTCTTCTTTTATTCTTCTACTTTTTGGGTATCTTATTATACCGCTTGACTCTTTTTCACTTCTTTGTCTTGGAAGGAGGCATCCTCTGATGCCTTTTTCTTTTTCTTTTATTCAATTAGGAGGGTGACATCCTCTACAATTTTTTTATTTTTTTACTCTTCCTATGATTTTTATTATTTATCTTTTTCTATTTTTTATTCTTTTTATTTTTTCTCTTTCTCTTCTATCTCCTTTTTCTCTTTCTCCTTTTGTTTTTTCTTATTTTATTCTCTTTCCTATTTTTCTTTTTTCTTTTTTTATTTTTATTTACCGTTAATACCTTAACTATTGTCTATTTGTTCATGGAATATTTTTTAGATTTATTATCAACTTCAACCTTTTATTTTTCCATGATCTCTTCTTTGTCTTTATTTTATTTTTCCCAATGTTTGGCATTTACCTTACCTAAGGCTTTAGCTGCTTATTTTTGGGTTTTGTCCAACACAAAATTTATGGTTTGGTATGTATTTATTCCTTCTTCACTTTTTGTCTTTGATGATGTATCAATGACATCAATGGAGGTATTTTTAGAACTTGAATCTAAATGTGTGGGGATATATTTATCCCTTGTGCTCTTTTATTTTTGTTTCTTTTTGGGTGGCATCTCAACTATTTATAGTGGGGGATGTGTTCTTGGTTTTATTATATGAAAAAACACACCACCCATAGATCCACCATATTTTTTGATTGCCTCAGTTATCTTTCCATTTTTAAGTACCTGTACATTAGTCAATACTTTTATTTATTATGCATCTTGTAACTAAACTTGTTTTCCCTTCTTTTTGTTTATTTCTTTGGGTGCTATTATTTTTTCCATGGATTCATTTATGTTTTCATCCTTTTCTAATGCTTTTTAAGTGATGCTCCTAATAATTTGGCCACTAATTCTTCCATAGTGGATTGTGTGTTAGTTTGACTGGACTTACCCAAAACTCATGGAAATGACTATATGAAGGGATCAAGTTGTTTGATTTCCTTATTTGACACTTCATACTATAATAGGGGAACCATTTTGATATTTTGATCATATGGGAAAATATATATGTCTTCAATGGTGGAAACAAAGTAAAACTCTATGGTATTATAGGGAAATATGATAACACAAACTAAAGGTTTTTTGTAAATTAGTTACCCACCTTATTATGGTGGTAACTTATTTTTCTATAGGCATAGTCTTTATAAGATTTTTATCTTGTTCTCTTATAGTCATTATTTTATCCCATTCTATTTTTCTAGTTTTTCCTAGGAGGGTGTTTATGTTGAACATAGCTAGGTAAAGTAACATAGATCCATAGCATAAATCATGCTTACCTCTTTTGATCTTTTAAATGTTGGCATTTAAGCTATCTAGTAGGCCTCGACAAAGGTTGAATTTGGTATTCTTTGACATCATATCAAACACCACATTTCACTCTTAGGGCTTAATACATCTTGCCTATTGGTAAAATTTTATTTTTAATGATATTATTGACTTTATATCTATAGGTGACATTGGAAATGGTTTTTATTTTGATGTCATGTTTTCCTTTATTAGCATTTAGACAACTAGAAACTACTACTATTTTTTCCAAAACCGTTTTTTACTTTATAATATTATTTACTTCAATAATAATCCCCATTACTCTTTCAATGTATTTTTTAGTAATGACATGAGACTATTCAAGGAATAAAATACCATTGTACACATGGATAAATAAAATTATGATTGTGGTATATCCTATCACAAAGTAGAGATATCTTGCCGAAATATTGAGCTTCAACTGTGGAATTTATTTTGATTTAGGGTTCCAATCCCATGTATTTTATTATAGTATATCATGTATGAGTTATGTTCAGTCTATTTTTGAGGTATATTCTTAGTGTTGATATTAAGTCATTGATGTTTTCATTGATGTCAAAGTCAGAGTTGATGTCATGCTTAGTAAATTGGTGTGTGACAAAGAAGTTTTTGTTTCTATATTGAGATAAAATTTGAATTCAACCTAATATTCTTTCTAATGTTTGTTTACATGTCAAGATCATGTTCAAGATACAAGAGAATCATATTAATTAAAGTTCTAGGTATTAAAAATCATACAAGGTAAGCACA
This sequence comes from Torreya grandis, assembly GCA_037957365.1. NCBI lineage: Eukaryota > Viridiplantae > Streptophyta > Pinopsida > Cupressales > Taxaceae > Torreya > Torreya grandis. The sequence goes on along the minus strand of JARHVA010001253.1, from coordinate 1,581,493 downwards.
TGGTCTTGCATTCTATATGAGGTCTTGGTTCAAAGTTTTAATGTGAAATATCTCATAAAGACTATTTATAATGAACTTGTCTTCAAAAAATCATTCTTAAAAATTACATCATTGATATCTAGCTTGTTTGGATCCAAACTATGAGTACTAGGTATCTTAAGTAGCCTAGTCTAGTTCTATGAAGAGTATGTATGCATGAATCATGTAAAATATTTTTTCTGTGGGTTAGTATAGGAATAAGTAAGTATTATAAGTTATTTTATCATGGGAAATAGGAAAATAATCCTTTATAGTAGTTTAAATGTCAAGTTTGAATCTTAACTCATGCATGAAGAGACCTAGTAAGAAGATACAGGCTTGGTGCCTTAGTAATACAAGCTATATGAGACCTATATAATCAAGGTTGGTAGTGTGAGAGAAAATTATTATTTTTTATTACATGTTTATGAAGTTTTTAAAATATTTAAATAGGTTTCAAGGCATGTTCATAATCTAATTATGATTGGTAGTATAAGGCATAGTGTACAAAGAGACCTAGTGTGGTCTAATGAGAGGTCAAGATCATTTAAAAAGGTGGAAAATATCTTAAAATAATTAAAATATGCGTTATGTATTATTATAATAATATTTTTTACCAAGTTTTAATTCATATAGTATAGGTAAAAAAATAAATTTGGTGGTAAGGTTAACTATGTGCATAGAATGGGGTGTTACAGACCTGAGAAGAAATTTATCATGCTCATTGGAATGTGAAATTTTTTCATGAGATATAGATAAATTAGTGGTATTTTTATGATTTCCATATATTTTATTTCTTGTAATTGGTTTTGGATATGATGGGAAATCCTTTATTAATGATTGCTAAGAAGGTAAGGTAGTCAAAACCATCCTAAAACCATAACAAAGACTTGATAGGAAAGATATAATATGTTCTAGATTAGAATTATTTTTTTGACATAATTTTATTATTTTCACATGTAAAATAATCTTCAAGTTTTACTCATGTGGTTTTTTTTTATCTTGACAGTGAGTAGAAGCTATAGGAAAACCCTTATTTTTAGGGATTTTGATGTTACAAGCAGGGTTTACTAGGTCAAAGCATGAAAATGGATGGAGGATGATTTGAAATAATTATAGATTGTTAAAATTAAATTTTATAACTATATTTATGATGGAAAATTTGATAAAATATTCATGGAAGTTAGCCTATCACTAAACTAGCCTAATGAGCAGAACATTAAGAAAACTAGGAAAGAATGAACATAAGATTATGGATTGGTTGAAGAGGACTAGGGATGGATTATAAGGAATGGGTTAATTATTAAATAAATATACCTCATATATATATTTTTTAAAGTGTTTTTTATTCCTATACTTATTCAAAATGTTGTCATCAAACTGGTCTATCTAACATAGTGAAGTCTGTGTAGAGTGATGTAGTGAGATTGATTTGTAAGACTAATATTGATATATGACATTTCAATATATTTTTTTAGATATGTTATAAGAGAAATAAATTTTCACAAAAATAAACTTTAAGATAAAATAATTTTTCCCATATGTGTCCTAAGAGTTTATTTTATTGACTATGTTTTTTTCTATAGTAAACTTTCTGTGTATGTATGAAAAGGATGTTCCTAAGTCATTATGAACTAATTTAAAGGATAAAAATATATTTAAGGTGTTATAAATATATAATATTGTAATTTTAATGTTATTATATCCATTTTAAGTCCCTTTTCAAGCTTAGAGAGTCAAATTATATTGACTGTGTGATTGTGTTTGGTGTTTCTGAGTAAGCCATCTGCATAAGTGTTCCTGAGGCCTTTTGGCCTATGTGGTGAAGACCAAATAATTTTGTATTTTTTTAAGTATTTAATATAATATTAATATGATTTTATATGTGTTTTATGTGTTCAAATTTGTGTATTTGGTTCAAATTTATAATACAGACTTTCTAGTAATGAAAAGGCCTATTGGCGAAGAGACCTAATTGGTGGGTCCAAGTAGTGAAATGAGCCAAATGGAATTAGGAACTCAATGTGAACTTATAAATGGTATATTGTATGAATTTATGAATTTTTTAATCCAATATTTAATAAAATAATTTATCCTAAGGGTTAGAGTGGTAACATTTGAATAAGATAGACCTAATTGCATTAGGTCCCCATTAGGCCTAATTATAGATTTGGTCCTTATGGACTATGACCAACTTAGGTAATTTTTTTTCAAATTTAAAAAGTGTATGGTGGTATATTAAAAATTTATTTAATGTATGTAAATATTCAACTCTGAATAATATGGGTGAGAGTAAGGGTCAAGTACTTAAGTATGCTTAATAGGCCTAAATTGGTTGGTTGAGATTTTTCAAAATAAATACGAATGAGATAGGTGTTCGGAAACTAAGTTAAGGTATTTAATATCATAAAATAGGTATTTTTAATATTTAATTAATATTTAATTATGTTTTTATAGGTTTTAAATAAGGACATTTGACCTAATACTTCCAAAGAGATGGTTAATTGAGCGAGAAGGCCTAAGAGGTTGTTTGAGTGAGATTAAAGGGTAAAGAGTGAAAAAGAAGGTTATAATGTATAGTTGAGTTATAAAAAAGTGTTATAATGTTATAAAATAACATATGTGACTTATTTTTTGTTAAATTACCTATGTGGTTGAATCCTCATTCCAAGATAGAGCTTGTAGAAGATTAGTTAAGTGGGTGCTTATCTAAATAGGGGTTAGAGCTCCTTGTGAAGTTGGTGCTTCACTAAAACTTTGGAACTTGAAATCATAGGATTGTATTATATTTTTATGTTTTATTATGTTTTATTCTCCAATATTTTTCCCCACATATCTCTTGTGTTATCTTGTGATATTCTTGTGTAGTTATTTGTTTATGCAATGATCTTTTATATAAATGAATGCTTCATGGAAAGATGAATGGAATTAAATAGATATTGTTAAGAAATTGATTCACCACCCCTCTCATTATCTACTTAAAACATTTGGTATCATATCAAGTAATTTATAGAAGGTATTTCAACCTAAATTATATTTTAAACAAGCTAATATGGCTAGTCAAGCACAAGGTGGTTTCTCTATAAGCAAAGCCCCATTTTTCAGTGGATCCAATTATACCTTTTGGAGTGTTAAAATTAAGAAATATCTAATGTCTCAAGTTCATTATGTTTGGAAATAAATCTTGGATTGGTATACTACACCCCATATTCCTCTTATGGATATAGTAGGTAAGAAGGCCAGTGATAACAACTCAAAATCAATGAATGGCCTTATGTGTGGTATATCTAAAGTAGAACTTGTGAAGGCTATGAACTATATAGATACCAAATAAATTTGGTATAAATTTAAAAATATTCATGAGGGAGATTCCAAGGCTAAATTGGCCAAGTTTCAAACCCATAAAAGATAATTTTAAAGTCTAAATATGAATGAAGATGAGACCATTTTAGCCTACTTATTAAGAGTTGATGACATGGTCAATATCATAAGAGGTTTATGAGAAGAATTGAAAGAGACTACTATTTTTCAAAATGTATTAAGGTCTATAAGTCCCAAAATTGATTCCAAGGTACTGTTCCATTGAATAAATACAAGATCTCAACAAGTTAGATGGATGAACTTCAAGAAACCCTAACAACCTATGAGATGAGGACAAGTGAAGGAAGACCTATAAAGAAGGAAGATGCATTCAAGGTAGAAAAAAATTAAAAAAGAGAAGAAGTCACAAGGTATTAAATTCATAAATAATGATGGATCTAATATTGATGATGATGATTTAATAGCTATGTTTTCAAAAAATTTGAAGATAGGTTCAAGTAAATATAAGGGTAAACAACCTTTTAAATGCTTCAATTATGGGGAGGTTGGGCACTTTGACAATAAATGTACTCATAATCATAAGATAAATGATTTTTTATAAAATTATGAAGATCATGACGATGATAAGAACTATTATAAGTCTGATAAGAGAAATAAACACTTTAGAAGATATGACAAGAAGAAAAGATTCTTTAAAAACATAAGGAGTCTCTACACCAAGAAGGACTATAGCTCATCTAATGAGAATGAGGGAAGTGACTCAGAAAGAGATCATAAAGGTGACGGTCCTGATTTCAATGAGATTTTATTCATGTCTAAAGAGGCAATTTGATCAAATCTAAAATAATCCATATGGATTGGAGGTGTTATTAGCAATTCAAATGAAGAAGGAAATGAGGTAGATTTTGAGGCTGAGTTGATGAATACTCTAGAAGAATTGAATATGGTAAATAAAAATAATATGGTGATGAGGTATCTTATCAAATAATATGAGGATAAAATCAACTTGTTTGAAGATAGAATAAGTAACAACTCAAAGGAATAAGATTAAATAGTCAAATAGGTGGCAAGTCAACTTGGAATTGTGACTATAGGCCTAGAAGCAAAAGAAGAAGAATGTGTAGGCTATGTATTTGAAATAAACTCATTAAAATATGAATTAAAACAAGAATAAAATAATTTATAGTCCTTTGTGAGGTTTGAAAAGAGTACCAATGATCTAGATAACCTTCTAAGTAGTCAAAAGACTACTAATGACAAAACATGGCTTGGGTTCATTGGAGATCAAAACAAGGACACTAATGTGATAACAAAGATACAAGAATAACCAAATAATGAGGATGATTATATAATAAAGGTCAATACTATCAATAATTCTAATATCATAAGGTATGTTAATCCTTTCAATAGCTAATTTTATTTATGTAATCAATTTGGTCATAAAACAAGGCATTGAAAAAGGCATTTCAAGAATGAATTTGCATGGAATTATGAGGATAATCATCATACAAGAGGTATGGTTCATGGTGTTTTTCCATATAGAGGGATAAATTTTTTTAACTATCATAAGGTTGGTCACATTGCAAAGTATTATAATAATGAATTCTCAAGACAAGACAAGAAGTTTGAGGCTTTTAGAACACAAGAGATAAACTGTAACTAGAAACCTAAGGTAGATAAGGTTGATAATCAATATAAAATTGAAAATAGACTATTTTACATGGTAGATAAAAACAAAGATGCAAAGGAGTGTCAATAATTTTATCTATTAGCTCAGTTTGTTGATGAATAAGTCAAGACCAATAGATCAAGCCAAAGTGTTTCTCAAATAAATATTGATGAGGTCAAGCCAAAGGGAAAAATAAATCATCAAATGATCATAAAGGAAGTTTAGTAGTATAAGGACATGGAGATATAGGATTATCCTAAACTTATGATGTTTTAGTTCTCTAGAGTAGAGGTGACTCCATTAGGCTTCATGGAGGCATTCATCTAGTAAGCAAGAATCATGAAGGATGCTTGATCATGGGGGATTTTTGTGGTCTACAGGTAACTTCAAATTAAATTTTATATCAAATATTTTTATTATAGGTATGATCAGAAGAGACAAGTCACAAAATTTTATATGATGACTTGATCAAAATAAGTCACAAATTTAAAAATGTCTTCAATTTTCATGGATACAAAGGGAGTCAATCATGTCTCATAAGTAGGTATGTGAGCTTGATATATGATAAAGTATTAATGAGGTTGTTTTAAATAAAATGTATGCTACCCTAGGTCTAAGGATCAAATAGATTCCAAGAAGGTGAACCTTTGTCATTAATGTCAAATGGGGATAAAGTTACTATTTCTAAGATCAGGTATTGGAGAATTATCTTGTATGATTAAGAGTGTTTGCCATCAATGACAAAGGGGGATATTTTTTATTTATGTTCCTAGTGTTTATATACTATTTATAAGATCAAGTATTGGAGAATGGTTTTGTATGATTAAGAGTTTTTTCCATCAATGACAAAGTGTTATATTTTTGAGTTATGTTCCTAGTGTTTATATTAAGGCATTAATGTTGTCATTGATGTCAAAGTTGGTATTGATGTAATGATTAGTAAAGTGGTGTGTGAAAAATAATTTTTTGTTTCTCTATTGAGAGAAAATTTGAAGACAACCTGATATTCTTTTTGATGTTTGTTGACATGTCAATATCATGTTCAAGATACAAGGGAAGCAACTTGTTTGATGTTTTAAGTACTAAGAAGCATACAAGGTAAGCACATGGTATTTATATTTTATATGAGGTCTTGGTTCAGAGTTATAATGTGATAGATCACGTAAATTATATTTATAATTAACTTGTCTTCAAAAAATCATGCTTAAAAATTGCATCATTGAGAGATATCTTGTTTGTGTCCAAACTTTGAGTACTAGGTATCTTAATTAGCTTGGTATAGTTCTGTGAAGACAATGTATGCATGAATCATGTTAAATATTTGTGTTGTGGGTTAATATAGGAATATTTAAGTATTATAAGATATTTTAACATGGGAATAAGGAAAATAATCCTTCATATTAGTTCAATGTCAAGTTTCAAGCTTAACTCATGCATGAAGAGACCTAGTGAGAAGATATAGGCTTGCTGCCTTAGTAAGACAAGCTATATGAGACCTTTATAATAAATGTTTTTAGTGTGAGATAAATTTATTATTTTTTATGACATGGGTATTAATTTTTTTAAATATTTCAATAAATTTCAAGTAATGATCATAGTCTAAGTATGACTAACAATATAAGGCATAGTGTACAAAGAAACTAAGTGTGGTCGAATGAGAGGCCAAGATCATTTACCAAGGTGGAACATATATTTAAATGATTTTAATATTTTTTATGTATTTTAATAATCATGTTTACCAAGTTTTAAGTCGTATCCTATAGGAAAAACCAATAAATTTGGTGGTAAGGTTGACTGTGTGCATAGAATGGGGTGTTACAGACCCGAGAAGAAATTTCTCATGCTTGTTGGCATGCTCAAACTTTGCATGATATATTTATAAATTAATGGTAGTTAATTAAGTTCCATATATTTAAATTATTGGAATGTTTTTTGGATTTGAGGTACAATATCTTATTAATGATCGTTAAGAAGGTAAGGTAGTCAAATCCCTACTAAAACCCTAATAAAGACCCGATAGGAAAGATATAATTAGTTTTCTATTATAATGGTTATATTGACATAATTTTAATATTTTAAAATTTAAGTTACTCTTCAAGGTTTCCTCATGTGGTTTTGGTTTATCTTGACAGTGAGTAGAAGCTATAATAAAACCCTCATTTTTTAGGGATTTTAGTGCTACAGGTAGGGTTAACCAGGTGAAAGAATGAAAATAGATGGAGGATAATGTTAAATAATTATATTTTATTCCTATTAAATTTTATAATTATTTTACTAACCAAAATGTTTCTATACTATTCATGTAAGTTAGCATAGTGCTAAACTGGCTTAATGAGTCAAACATTGAGAAAACTAGGCAAGAATGAGAACAATATTAAGGATTAGTTTTAGAGGACTAGGGATGGATTATAAGGCATGGGGTGGTTATTAAATACCTATAAATCCTATCCTCTTATTTTTTAAGTGTTTATTATTCCTATACTCATGTAAAAGTTTGTCATCAAAATGGTTTGTCTAACACAGTGAAGTTTGTGTAGAGTGACATAATGAGATTGGTCTGTAAGACCAATATTGATATATGAACATGAAATATATATTTTTAGATACATTATAATTATGATAAAGTTTCAAAAAAATCCATTTTGATATCACATAATTGATCCTGTAGGTGTTCTAAGAGTTGATTTTCTTGACTATGGTTTTTGTTCTACAGGCAACTTTCTGTGTATATATGAAAATGATGTTCTTGAGTCATTATACACTAATTTAAAGGATAAAAATATATTTACAGTGTTATAAATATATCATATTATCATTTTAATGTGTTTTTATCCATTTTAAGTCCCTTTTCAAGCTTAGAGTCTCAAATGATTTTGAATATGGGTTGACTGTGTTTGGTGTTTTTGAGTAAGCCATCTACAAAAGTGTTGTTAAGGCCCTTTGGCCTATGTGGTGAAGAATAAAAAAATTTGGAAATTTTTTTAAGTATTTAATATCTTATCCATATTATTTTATATGTGTTTTATGTTTTAAATTTGTGTATTGGGTTCAAATTTATAATACATACTTTCTGGCAGTGCAAAGGCTTATTGGCAAATAGACCTAATTGGTGGGTCTAAGTAGTGAAATGGGCCAAATGGTGTTGGTGACTCAAGGTTAACTTATCAAGGTTATATTTTAGGAATTTTTGAAGTGTTTAATCCATTTTTAATATAATAATTGATCTTAAAGGTCAGAGTGGTAATGTGTAGATAAGATAGACCTAATTGCATTAGGACTCCATTAGGCCTAATTGTGGATTTGGTCATTATGGACTATGACAAAATTATCTAATGTTTATTTCAAATTTTAAACATTTATGGTGATATATTAAAAATTTATTTCATGTATTTAAATGTTCATGGCTAACTAATATGGGTAAGAGTAAGGGTCAAGTGCTTAAGTAGGCTTAATAGGCCTAAATTGGTTGATTAAGAATTTTGAGAATATGTGAGAATGAGATAGGTGCTTAGAAACTAGGTGAAGGTATTTAATATCATCATATAGGTATTGTTAATATTTAATGAATATTTTTTTTATAGGTGTTGAACAAGGTCATTTGACCTAATACTGCCAACAAGAGGGCTAAATGAGCAAGAAGGCCTAAGAGGATGTTTGAGTGAGATTGAAGGGTAAAGAGTGAAAAATAAGGTTATCATCTATATTTGAGTAAAAAAAATGTTTTATAAGGTGAAAAAATAATATAGATGACCTATCTAGTTCTAATTTACCTACATGGTTAGATCCTCCTTACAAGATAGAGCTTATATAAGGCTATTTAAGTGGGTGTTTATCTAGATAAGGGTTGGAGCTCCTTGGGAAGCTGGTGATTCACTAAAAGTTTTGATCTTAACATTATAAGACTTTATTCCATGTGCATGGTTTAATTTTTTTTATCCCCCAATAAGTTTTCCAATATATCTCTTGTGTTCTCTTGTGATATGCTTGTGTAGTTGTTTGTTTATGCATTGATATTTTATATGAATGAATGGTTCATGGAATGATGAATGGAATTGAATAGATAATGTTAATCAACCAATTCACCCCATCTCTTAGTATTTACTTCCAAAAACTAAACCCATTATTTTATTTTTAATTTATGTTAGATATGCATGAATATATTTAAATGTATCCTCAAGATGAGCAACCTTGTATGGTAGATTGTAAAATGTTCTTTGATCTAGTACCATAGCTTTTGGTGGAACAATATTTAAGTTTGGGAAGACAACTATTATTATATCTAAAAATATTAGGGAATCTATTTTTTTAATTCACTATGTTGTGTTTTATCTATTATAATCTCAAATGTAGTTGGCATAAATTTTGTAGAGTTTTGGTGCTTAAAAATGTTGGAAGAATGGAAGTCGAGTTGTATTTGTTTTTGTATAGTTTTCCATAGTTATAGGTGGTGAAAGAGATCATGAGCATATATTTTGGTGATAATTCATCATCCATATTAATTACATGGCCTTTAATTATTATTTGGACCTATTTTTTACATCACATTAGTTTTTATGACTCATTATGTGACATTAATGTTATTTTATGCTTTACTTTCCCTTTTGTATTTATTAAATTTGGTTGATTAGTTATCCAAATGGTGTTTTAAGTTTTTATTTAATGTGATTTGATTACTTGAGATCTTCCACACACACACACACACACACACACACACACACACACACACACACACACACACACACACACACACACACACACACACACACACACACACACACACACACACACACACACACACACACACACACATCCATTTAACCTACTAGTTTTTCTTAATAATTTTGCATCAGATGTTGTAGCAATATTTCTCAACTCCCCTGTCCTTGCTTACTTTACTTGGTAAGATTTATAGGAAAAAACACCACTATCCTCAATTTTAATTTTTTTAATCCCTCAATTTTTTGATTACTATATTTTAATTTTAGTGTATTCTTTTTATCCATTTTATTTATCTTTTATTTCTTTAAAATTTTAAGCCTGAACATAGGCATTTACTATGGCATAGCCTACATCTCATGTTATCCTATGGAGCTACATAGATCAAAGCAATAGATGTAAAAGACAATCATTGGATAATATCATTGTATTTAGACTTAGTAAAATAAATATATGTAATATAATCAAAGCTATCAAATGTTTTTAATTATCTATCATATGTAACCATTTACCTTTATACTTAGTGACAAAGACTAAATAATTGATTGTTGATAGGGTTGAATGTCTCAATGCGTGACTCAAACATGTAATGTCAGAGTCTTGTGGATTAACATATGACACAAAGACATAATTTATGGTCATTTTTTAATAACAATAGGATCCAAAGTACTATTAGGATATCTACTAGCCATGAATTAGATTGGTTATTAATAAATTCTCAAAAATATAAATATAGATTTTTGACCTGAAAATAAGGTTATTTATTAGATTCTAATAAAAAATAAAAAAAATGGAGGGAATGGTAAGGCATAAAATAATGGTTATTTATGATCTAATTAATGTCTAAACCATTCCAATTTGAATTACTATGAATTATAGTATTGTAGCATGTTATAAACTAATATATGTTGTGGGTTAGTTGTAAACAATTATAATGTTTTTGGCACATACATATATTAGATTTTTATAAAAAATAAGATAATTATCAATATTAGTTAAATTAGCTAACAACTCGGTCTAACTAGGAATATTCACTAACAATCACCTCTTCAACATGAAAATAACGTGAAATATTACACAAAAATATTATAAGCAACATGTCCTATATTCTTAACTTATGTTATCTACATAATATATTATGAATATAGGCCTATGATGTTCATAGTATTCCTATAGACATAGTTTAGAATGGGTGTGTTCCCATTATAAATAAGTCTATAATATTATTATTAGTAATTGGAAAATAGTAATGGATGTTTATGTTCTTCTATCAATAAAATTCCAAGACTTTACAAGTTTAAGTAATAATAATCCACTCAAAAAAAATTATTTGGTGACTAATGTATCCAAATAATTTTTTTACATGGTTTAAAAATATGTTAGATTAAAAATGTCATCATGATATATTTAAACTGACAAATTATACCTAAATTTTTACAATATGAATTATAATGGTTATTATGGGAAAATTTCCCTACCAAGATATTACAATTACTAAAGGTTCATTGGACTGGGAGAAAAGAGCTGAAGAATGGCTTTTAAAAATATACTTTCTATCTAACGATCATAATGATGTTTGGTTGTTTCATTACTTGTTAGGGTAACATCAAGTGGTTGAGATAGTCATAAATACCATATGCATTTCAAATAATGTAATAAGCATTCAGGTAAATTACATAGATAATAATGAACAATATGCCAAATTATTCAAATAGAGCTAGAGGTTCAATTATATGTAAAAAGTGGCATGGTTAATTTGGAAAAATATGAGAAAGATTATTATTTTTTTATGGTTGTAAAATTGAACCATTTATAGATGGAGACACCACTGGAGTGGAAACCAATGAAAATATTTGTAATGGAATTAAACTAGCATTCGTAAGACTTTACCAATATGCATTCACTTCATCTGTCACCCACTGATTAAATATGGACAAAGAATTGGGGAAGAAAATTTTCCATTCAAAAATGTTTACATATATGAAGAGGAAAATATTGGAGAAGCTATAAAAATAAATTTAGTATCACATTTCCAATAGCTAAGGGCATTTAAAAGGGAGAAAAATATATTGAATTAATCTTAAAAATGAATTTAACAAAAGTGAATCTTCAATGTCTCAAGAGATTGAAAATTTCATATTCAATGAAAAATAATTTAAAATTAGAGTTGAATGCTACCACCAAGCTCCTCTTAGATACTACTACCAATCCCTTGATTTAACCAATGTTGAAAAACTAGTTAGATCAATGTTGTGTAATCATGTGCCTCTTTAGTAAGAGGAAATATTTCTTCCCTTCATAAAAATAACTAGTGATATCTTGGAAATTAATCTCAAACATGAATTATAAGATCTATAGACTCACTTATTCATCATTGATGGACAACATACCATCACAACTATAAAAATTATTCTAAAACACCAAGATTGGGTATCTTTTCATGACAGATTAAAATAAATGTTAGCTTATATTCTTTCTTACAAAGCCACAATAGAGAAGGTAATTAGTATTTATAAAAAAAAAATATGGACAATGAAAAATGGATTCTAACACACTTTATTGACTAGTTTTACAAATCTAGGGCATTGTGGATAATGGAAAAAAGACCAAAACACCCCAGTTCAGGCAACGAAAATAAAATAATTGAACGGTAGTTTAAATATTAAATTTAGTTTAGATAATAATAAAATGAATAAAAAATATTTATTTAACTACTCTATATGCCTAATTAATGTATTTTTATTTTATATTTGCATACATGTATTTAAAGAAGAAATTATGAATATTTTTTAAAAACAAAAAATTGACAACCTTAATGATAAGTTTTCATTTCTCATTCTTATGAAAGACATATGGGAAAATGAGTTATATTTTTTATCTATACACAAATGGTGGGATGGATTTAAGCCCTAAGAAATATAGTGACCTAGATTTCAAGCCAAATTCATTAGAAAATTTACAGTGGGTTTATTTAGAGCCACATGAGGTATGTTTATGGAAGAAATGAATGTACTCATAGACAAAGTTATCAGTGGATAGGTTTTGGATGAAGGTGATTTTTGACCATGGTTTGAAGGTAGAAACTTTAAGTTCCTATTGAAAAATAGTGAAGGAGATCATAGGCTAAAGGGTGAAAATTATTAAAAAAAAATAAAAAATGAATTCATAAGTTTATGAATAAGTATTATTTTTGGGTGAGATGTATCAAATTTGATAGAAAAAAATTGCATGTGTGAAACTCACTGTGGTCAAATATATGAGGAATTCATAAATGCAAAGAGAAAAATTAAATAATCAAATAGGGAAAGGGATATATACAATAACATAAGATAATACAGTGATATAAAAGGATTTCATCAACCTCTTGGAATTGTATGTATCATTAGTTTAAAAATATATCTACTAAGGGAGGAATATACTTATAAGTTCACATGTTGGTGTGGTTTTCCTTTTATATTGGGTAGAACATTGGGAAAATTAGAACACCATCTTTATCTTAGTCTAAAGGTGGTTATTGCAAAAAATTTCAACTTTATCATTAATGTCACACAAAGTGATATTATAAATCTACTCTCCTACATTGGGTTTAGTGTAATGACTTGTGTTTGCATATTTATTGTTCTAGTTATCAAATCATACATATTTCATAATTATGTATGCATCTACATGGAAACGACTAAATGAACTAATGAAATAATATCTAAAATATGTTATAGGATTTTTAATGAGTAAGGTGGGATTAAGGGAAAATTAATGCTCTTTAGAATTTATGATGTGCATAATTCAAAATATAGAGTCAATTAATAAGTGGGATAAACACTTGACTATTCATATAATGAGCCTTTAGAAATTATGAGGACAACTAATATTAGGATCAACTTTATATAACATCCTTTCAAGTATGAGAGATATATCTTTTTCTGGAAGCACGTTTTATCAAGATGCAATACAGACTCATCCCATATTTTATTACTTTATCAAGGAAAAAGTGATACAAGTTACTTGTTAGCAACTTATATTTCACCCTAGCTAAGCAAAGGATTGTTCAGGTCCTCTACTCAAATCTAGTCTAATATGGGAATGACAGTAGGTTTCCATTTACCTAATCTTGGGCTAGACCTCTAGGATTTTTAATGAGGTTAGATCCTCTAATGTATCAATTAGTGCATTTACACTAAAACCTACTAATTTTTGGGGTTAAAAGGGATAGAAAGATAACTTAAATGGAAATCTAATCTAATTTTGGTGATGAACCTAAATTGATTACTCATCCACTTTATTTGCACTTCTAAGAAACACTAATGATGCAAGTAAAAGACTAAATCTATAACTCCAAATGCTTGTTATGAATCAATATTTCATATAGATATTCACCACATGATCAAAACTTGAGGGAATTGATGGAAAGGCCTGATTCAAGGCACTAACAAGTCAATGTATCCACTTGCTAGCTTTAATCAAATGACATTAAACAATAAACATGACCTAAATAATAAGATAAACTAGTATCTAGGTGAGATTAGGACTTGAAAAGGGAGATATTTATACCACATATGTAAATAAAACTAACATTAACATAATATACCAAAATAATGAAATTTAAAATAGTCATCTATTTACCTTAAGAGGTTACAAAGATTAATCTTGGTAGAGTCTAGTCATGCCCAAGAGAGGGATCCTTTTCAAGGATTAGAATCCTATATATAATATAATGGGATGAGAGAGATAGATAACATGCATGGGATAATAGAGAAGGAATCATAAATGATCAATGCTGAAATTACCACTAGAAGTAGTCATAATAGCTAATTAAAAACTTCATCGATTCCATCCCTACATTAATTCCCTTCACTATAAAGACAAAATCCTCATATTCATGAACCTGATAAAGCCATGATTAAGTCTTCATTAAGCAGCTATAGGTATCTATTTATCAAATATATGAATATGTTGATAGATGAGACGTTTCTCCATAATCAAATATTTTCCCCTACTTTAAAATCTAAGCATAGGTCTTACTATAGATTGAAAACTAGTCTCATTTATTGGTTTTCATATAGCTATACCCATGAAGAGATTATGGACTACATACCATCACTCTTGAACTATAGTAGGTCTAAATAAACCTATTATACCTCTAAAACTTGTGGAATCTAAGGACTTATTATATGTGATATTAAAAACATAAGAAAACTCAGTCTACATGTTTTGGATCCTCCAATAGAGGTCTCGATTGAGATTCAATGGAGTCTTTTGAAATAACTTCCCTAGTTTGACCTTAGGTCACATTTTTTATCTATTGAAGTCTCTTAGATTTGACTTTTAATGTCAGTCATTGATCTTGAATCAAGCTTTCTAGATTATGAAATTTATTACCTCCACATTATTTCATGGGATCCTACTATTAGTTCTATTATTTAACATGCTTGTACCATGTGGTGTTCTTGCATTTGTCCTCAAGAGCATTGACTCTTGACTTTACATGTACCATTAATCTACTTTTGTAAATTTTAAAAGTGATATGCTAATTTATCAAACAATTACCATGGTCTTGACACTTGGTATCTTCTCATTAGCCTTCAATATTCATTGACCCACTGACTTATCACTCACCATTGATCTACTTTAGTACAATTAAACACACTCCATTGATCTATTTAGTCCCACTAGCTTTGTCAATCAATGCATTTATTTAGATCTTCATTACAACACCCAATATATTTACACTTTTCAACTCTACATTCATCCTTAGGAAATTTTGAATCCAAATGGCTATTTTATGAGGCTTAAACCTAATGTCTGCATGCACATCTCATTTTGCTTGTTCAACTTTGAGGACTTAGATCTTGAGATAAATAACTCATCAAGACATGAAATTTGTAGAGAATGTTAAAATAATTAAAAACACCATGTCCATGCAATATTTTGACCCTAGTTGACTTTTCAAGTATATATATCAAATGTGTAACCAAACTAATCTATTTGTCTCTACATGATGTGCTTGTGAAAATCTGGTTCTTCTAGATTCATGCAAGAAATTATTATCTCTTTAGAAGTATCTAATGAAATTATAAGACTTTTTTCAATCTGATTGATGACCCTAAATGATTGAAACACCATGATAATATGGAGGTATTTTCACTTTGTAATCCTAGAATTATTTCCAAGCCTACTTCTCAAGGATCAATAATTATACTTTAAGCTTGCTTAAAGTCTTTCAAAATATTTGTAAGAAATATGAGATATTATTCTCCTAATTTTGGTCCAATCATTACATCCATAAATATACTCATTTGTTTAAACAATTTCTAGGCAAAAGATTCATATGTGGGCCAAATTTGGCAAACATTTTTGGCAACATCCTGGGGTTGCATGCCTACTATACAATAGACTATTTGCCTTGACTGATACATTGGGCATATGGAGTCTCAAGTATTTCCTTCCTATCTGATATAAATTTATACAATGATTTACATTTTATATAACTCTTCTCTTAAAGTATAAGAGATAAAAGGAAATTAAAAAAACAACTATGCCCAAGGCACTTATTGAAGGGAAACACATAACAAAAAATAAACTAACTAGCCTAAACATAAACTATCCTAAAATAAATACTTACTCCTAGATCAAAGGGGAAGTTTTAAAACCTTATTGCATCATGGATTGAGGGATTGAATGAGGCATTTACCCTTTTGACCCTTGTCATTGATATGCCCATCTTCCTCATAGTATTTTCCAACATATTTAGCATGATGTTCAATGAGAACCAAGTAGCTCCAACTAGGTCGACTATGGAAATGAACTTGTATTACATCAAGATAGTCTCAAATTTCTCATATGGCTCCTTAAATACAACATTAAATGATGGTTCAATAAGACATACCTTCTTGATTTCCATGGTGCCCTCAATAAGATTAGGCTTCTTCTCAATTGCAAGTACTTCAAGCTCATCTAGAAGCTCTACATATTCTACCCAATTTTGGTCATTGTATTACATGGAAAACCTCTTCTCTACCTTCTCAAGTACTTGAGCCTTAATCTTCAAGATTGAATATATGGAAGCCTTTTCAAACTTGCTTTCCTCTATGATAAAATGTATTTGATGTTTGGAAACATCAAGATTTACTTCACCATGTCCTAAAATTCCTAAAAAGGTTGAATTCAACCTTAGATATAGCTCTTGGATATCCTTAAGGAACATCAACTTCTACCTTGGCCTCATCCTCTATGTTCACAACTTCTTAGGCATAAACTACATCAAACTCCTTCATGATTGTAGGCTCATGACCAACAGAAAGACATTAACCTTCATGTTCTAATCTATCAAATTCCTTGTATATGACATTGAACCTTTGACATAATCTATATTCCTCATGAATGTTACCATCAAGAGCTATATCATCATGGATAGTAGGTAAGAGGTCTTTATCAAGTACATCCTCTTTCACATCAGATTATGTATCAATAGTTTTAGAAGGATCTTCAATGTGTTTCTCTTCCTTCAAGAAGGCAAAGTTTCAGTCGTGTTCACCAAAGGGAGTCCATATGCTAATTTATTCTTCATAGTCACTCATGACATCATGTTGATTAGCTATGACTTGATATCTTTCCTCTTTACTTGTTTCCCTCAAGATGGGTTTTTTTCAATAAAGGGTAAGGTGTAAGGTTGATGGATAGGCTCATGGGTTTGAGGTGAAGGATGAGATGTGATGGGGGGATGATGAGTTTGAGATGGAGTATGAGGTATGATGGATGGTTCATGGATGGTTTTTAGAATGGAAGGAACCTTCTTGCAACTTGAAACCTTGAGAATGGCTGACTCTTGAATAAACTCTTGTAGGGAAAGAAAATTGATTTGGGCAATGGAAGGAACATCTTCTTTATCAACTATAGCTTGAGCTCTTTCTTCTTCATTTGATTCCCTCAAAATTAGTTATTTCTCAAGAAATGGTGGGATGGAATTTTTATGGATGGAATTTTTATGGATAGGCTCATGGGTATGATATTTCTTGGGATGATTAGAAGGAAGAACACCTACATAATTAGAATTTTTACCTTTCCAATAGCCTGCTTGAGGCTCTTCAATAGCAACATACTCATTTTAAGGTTCTTTGTCTTCACACATCCTTAGCCTATCTATTTAACATTGAAGGAACTTATTTTTCAAGTCCATTTTCTATTTTATCTCCCATTAGTTTCCTTTTATCCCTTCAAACATTTCCAACCTCTACATATAACTTTGGGTAGCACCTCTTAACCATTCCATGAGATGATCAGGGAGCACATCATACTCATCATCCCATGTTCTTACAGTATTTTCATTAACTATTAACTATGGTATGGATGCCAACAAAGACTTTATATAAGATGGAAATAATGAAGGAGGGGGAGGGTAATTATGGGTATCAAGACTAGCTTCATATTGTAAGAATTCATAATTTATCTTGTAGTATCTTTGTCTACAATTAATGAGATTATCAGATTCCTCATGACAAGACTCATGAGGGTCATCTTGAGGTTGATAAAAATCATGATATGGCTAGTAAGGGTCACATTGGAATTAATATGAAGGCATTTCTTGATATTCCTCTTTATAACCTTCCTCATAGGGCTATCTAAAAACATGATGTCTATATGGAGAGGGAAAAGGATGACCATAGGCTTGCCATGGTTCATATGATTGATGAGCATTTTGATATGATTACTAAGGAGTATAACATGGGTTATAATAAGGTTTATAAGGAGGTTCATGATAGAGGTATTAATTATAGTTATTCATATCAACCTCATATGTTAAATAAGATGCAAAAACTAATCAAAATATTTAATGAGACATACCTAAGTTACTTAAAACTAGAATATTTGATTCAGAGTCACCTTTAGTGATAAATTTCTTGATTCTAAAAGTTTATTAGAGGAAAAACACACCAACAATATTTCCACTCTTTTGGATCTTGTCCCACTTGGCATACAAGAACTCTTAGAGACTTAGATTGAACCCTAGCTGAACAAAGGATTGTTCAAGTCCTCTACTCTAGTCTAGTCCAATATGGGAATGACCCTAGGATATGGGTTACCTAATATTGGGTTATACCTCTAGGATTTTTAACAAGGCTAGCTCCTTTTATGTATCACTTATCTTAATTCCACTAAAACCTACTAATTACTAGGATGAAAAGGGAGATAAAGATAACTAAAATGGAAATCTAAGCTAATGTTGGTGATGCACCTAAATTTATTGCTCATACACTCTATTTAAACTTCTAAAAAACACTAATTAGATAAGAAAAATACTAAATATACAACTCTAAATGTCTAATATGCATAAATATTTCATACGTAGGTTCACCAAGGGATTAAAACCTGAGGAAAGTGATATAAAGGCCTGATTCAAGGTACTAACTAATTAATGTATCCAATTGATAGCTTCAATAAAATTACATTAAGAACAAAATACGATATACATAATATGATTAACTAGTAGCCAAATGAGATCAGGACTTGATAAAGGAGATATTTCTACCACATATTTAAATCAAATTGACATTAACACACTATATCAGAACATGAAATCTAAAATAGTCATCTATTTATCTCAAGAGGTTATAAAGATCAATCTTGGTAGAGTCTAGTCATACCCAAGAGAGGGATCCTTTTCAAGTCTTATAAGCCTATACATATTATAATGCGGTGAGAGAGATGGGGAACATGCATGGGAGAATGGAAAAGGAGTCATCAATGATCAAGGTTGAGATTACTACTAGAATCAATCATAACAACTACTTTAAAACTTCATTGAGCCCTTCCCTACATTAATGCCCTTCACTGTAAGGACAAAATCCTCATATTTATGAACCTGACATAATGATGATTAAGTCTACTTTGAGAGGATATAGGTAACTATTTTTCAAAGATATGACTATGTCGATAGATGAGACATTTCTCCATAATCACATATCTACCCCTACTTTAAAATCTGAGCATAGGTCTTACTATAGATTGAAAACTGATATCATTTATTGGTTTTCATATAGCTATATCCATAAATATCTTATATACTACATAACATTTATCTTAAACTATATTAGGTCTAAATAGACCTATTCTACCTCTAAAACTTGTGGAATCTAAGGAATTATTATACTCAATGTTGAAAACACAAGAAAATAGAGTCTACATGCTTTGTATCCTTCAATAGAGGTCTTGATTGAGCTTTAATGGTGTCTTTTAAAATATCTACCCTAGTTCAACCTTAGGTCACATTTGTTCTCTGTTGAAGTCTCTTGGATTCTAATTTTAATGTCAGCCATTGATCTTGAACTAAACCTCCTAGATTATGACAATTATCAATTTTGTATCCTTTTATGGGATCCTATTATTAGTTCCATGATTTAATGCACTTGCACCATATTGCATACTCTCATTAGTCCTTAGGAGAATTAAATCTTAACTTTATATTCACTATTAATCTTCTTTTTCATAGCTTGAATGTGCTCCATTGATTTATCTAGTATTTACCATGGTCATGACACTTGGCACCTTCTCATTGGACTTCAATATTCATTAACCCACTAACTTCTTGCTCATTATCGATCTATTTTGGTATGATTAAATTTCCTCTATTGATCTATTTGGGCCCACTAACCTTGTCAGTTGATGTACATCATTTGATATTAAATAAAGCACCTAAGATCATGACACTTTTTAGCTTTGTATTCATCCTTGGGAACTTTTAAATTGAAATGGCTATTTTATGAGGCTTAAACTTGACGTTTGCATGCACATCTCATTTTGATTGTTCAAATTTGAGGACTTGAATATTGAGATAGATAACTCATCAAGACATGAAATTTTTAGATAATGTTCAAGGAATGAAAAACACCATGTCCATGCAACTCTTTAACCCTAGTTGACTTTTTAAGTGCATCTATTAAATGTGTAACCAGACTGATCTATTTGTTTTTACATGATGTGTTTATGATGGTCTAGTTCTTTTGGAATTATGAAAGAAAGTATTGTTTCTTTATAAGGATTTAATGAGCTTATAATAATTTTTTCAACCTTATTCATGCCCCTAAATGATTTAAACACCATTAAAACCTACTGGTCTTTTGACTTTGCAATCCTAGACCTGTTTCCAAGCCTATTTCCCAAGGATCAATAGATTACACTTTAAACTTACTTAAAGTGTTTCAAAAGCTTTGTAAGCAACATGAGATCTTATTATCCTAAATTTGGTCCACTCATTCCATCCATAACTCTTCTCATCTTTTCAAACCATTTCTAGGAAAAATATTCTTATGAGGGCCAAATTTGGCCAACATTACCACAACATTAAAGATGAATTCATTGATATGTATAGTGTAAAATTAATAGTAGGAGATGATTCTTAAAAAATAATAAAAATATCTCATGATTCCCCTTGGTATGTACATGGTTTGATAATTATTTATATCATAAAATTTGTGTAGTTACACACTAAATTATTTTCATAGTTAAAATAAATTCTTTGGATTCTAAGTTTTAAATACATAATATACTACTGACTACCGAATTATCTATAATATTGCATTGTCTATAAAAATGTACATCCCTCAATCTTATTTTTTATACTTCTCAATACATTTGATAAGTTACGGGTGTTACCCATTTTAAATAATTTTAAATTCTTATTCTAAACTTGTATGTTTCATGTTGGTAAAAATTATTAATCCATTAAAAAAAATGATGAATGTAGATGACATATTAAATGAAGACACATCTTTAGATTAAGGTGAGAAAAGTAAATAGATATAAGTCACATCTAATCGACAAGATGATATTTAGAAAAACATGCAACTGGTTGTGGTAAACACATAAACTACATCAAAGCATGCCCTGATAATTTTCATACTTGGAACTTAAATATGTGTTAATTATCACTTGAATTAATAATTAATTATTGAAAAATTCATGACTAAGTCCCAATATAGTTGATTTGATTATGTTTGTCAATTATTAAATAATTATGATTTTAAATTATTGTGTATATTTGATAGGAAATGATGTACAATCTATGTAAATTCCTATGAATGTAGGTAAAACATTAAATAGAATTTTACTATAATAACATTAAAAAATAAATTTAATATAAAAATAAATCTAAAAATTATTATTGTCTATAGTGATTTCAATAAAATATTTTATTATTTCTGACTTAGAAGGATTCTTAATTCAAAAACTTTCTTTGAAAAGGAATAACACTACATTCCAAATCAACAAAAACATATACAACTAAGAGAAAATTTGACCAAGTTATTAATGGTTGCATCCTCATAATATTAATTAGAATTTTGGTCTATGTCTAATACAAATGTCAATGTATAAAAAATTTCAAGGAAACTACTGCTAAATGATAAAGTAGATGCATGTCCTTTGCTTTATTGGAGTTATGAATATTACAAAAAAGGGGAATATTTATTAATAAGTTAGACATGATTTGGAAGCAACCTTGAATTCATTTTAATTTTTCAAGCACTATTGTAGTCAACCCACTATACAAAGGTGTACCTCAAGAAAATTTTAGCATTCCAATGAAGGTTTTATCTAAAAAAGAGTTTACAAAGGGAAAATAACTTATGATGACATTGTTTACACAAATTTCCTTGATTGGGGATGTAGATGATGTAAAATTAATTTTGAAAAAAGATCTAACTTTATCTATGAGAAGTGTTGAACTAGGGAATAAATGAAATTTAGTTTACATAGCTTATATAAAATAAATTTTGTGAGCACTATTCAATTTACATTACTATTTGATGTTAATATTGATTCTTAATTAGATGTTTTCAATTATATATGGTTTAATTCTTAAATAGAATTTTTAAATATACTTTAAATTTAAATAAAAATAGTCATTAGTACTTTTTCCAGCATTTTTTTATATTAAGGTTTTAAGTTTTTTCAATTAGTCATGATTTTCTGATAAACATGTATCATTGAAAAAATGAATTTTTCCCTAGGATGTTTTATTACTATGATATTCGCCCCAAACATGTTTACAACAATGCATTTATTATTAACAACTAAATATTTAAAGTACATTCTAGGATTATGTATTCAACATAAATTATCACGCAATGGTGTCAAGAACTTTATTTGAATAAGATATTAGTAATTGGTCATTTATTGGAAAATAATTATTGTATTGGTTGACTATTTTATATATTATCACTACATTTGGAAATAAATTGTTGATATGGGAAACAAGAGTGGTGTTCTGGGTTTGAGGGTCCACTAAATTTAAATCAAAGACAAAGCACCTAGATTTTTTATATTCATGTTACCAATATTTCAGTCATATATTAGTCTTGACTTTTTGAATATTACAAAGAAACATTTCGATATTGAGTTATGATTTACGTACTTGAACTCAAGAGTATAACATTATTTTATTCAACACTTTGAATGGATATGAAATTTAAAATTTGTTTTTATATGGGGGATATCACAGTGTGAAATTAGTGACAAATTTATTAGATCAAAGAAAGGAAATATTATACCAGTATACATTAAAAACATGGAAAATATTCTAGATAGGTACACACACTTATATGGGATAGACAACATATTATTCATAGGAAATAAAACCTAATTTAGTTTTTATAAAAAAAGAATCCATTTTCTTTTGATTGCCTCTAATATAGTAATTTGATATCACACTACATTCTAATAGGAAAATATTCACACACTTATTTACATGGTTATATCATGTGGGCCCACACCCAAATATGAATCACTCTTTAAAAACATACAAAATAACAATTAGTGACTTTTATCGAGTTATCTTTTTTTTTATTCAATAAGGTAAACCCATGTTTACAGGGACCTATAACCATAAGACTAAGATACAAAAGATTAAATGGGCCCTTCATGGAAGAGATAAATAAAAGAACACTAAAATATAGAGCAAAATAGGATAGGAAACAAAAAATAAACCAAATTAAGTAGAGGGGCCCTCCAAGATGTCATTAGTGGTATAAATATCATTTACTAGGATGCTTGATTTGTCTTTTGATGCCTTAGAGGCCTTCAGTGGGTTCCCCAGGGAATATCATCCTTGGCCTCTTCCTACTTTTCACTTGTGGAGTAGTTTCTTTTGGGGTGAGCCCCTTGGTTGAACCTAGGGGGATTTTAGGACTTTAGGGGATATAAAAGTAGGGGATTGGGGTGGGAGATAGGTAGATTGCACAAAAGTTTGAATAGTGGCCTCCACCACTCAATGGAGCTCATTCTAGTCTTTTATTAACTTTGCCAAGCTAAATCTTACTTGTTAGACCTTTGAATTGAAGTTTTCCAACATCTATTTGTTTTTCTCAAAATCCTCTATTACAATAGCCTTTCCCTTCTAGTCAAAG
The DNA here is from genome assembly GCA_037957365.1 of Torreya grandis. Taxonomy (NCBI): domain Eukaryota; kingdom Viridiplantae; phylum Streptophyta; class Pinopsida; order Cupressales; family Taxaceae; genus Torreya; species Torreya grandis. The sequence goes on along the minus strand of JARHVA010001253.1, from coordinate 1,557,373 downwards.
GTGGTGGGAGACCCAATTTTGATGTGTTTGGGTTAGGTGATGAAAAACATCTTGAGTGAAAGGTCATCAGGTGGGGATTTGGATAAACTATTTTAGGGGGAGTGTTTAAGGGGTGGGTGAGATCCCTCTATAGGGTCATCTTTTGGGGAGTCCTTAGAAGATGATCCTCTTAGGGGAACCTTCTAATCAAGAAGGGTTTGACCATGTTTAATGAGTAGAAGGATAAGGCCTTGATGGGAAAATGGGTTAGTGTCATTCACCTGATGGAGAAGGACAATGCTTTCTAAAGACTTAAGAAGGAAATAAGGTGGACTTATTTTAAAATTAATGAAATGGTTAAGTAGTAGAAAGTGGTGCAAGAAAAATTGGGTATACTTACCTTCTAGAGTCATGTATTTTATAACTTGAAGGTAGACATCAGGCCAGTATCTCAAAAGGTTGGTGAAAGGGAAGCCTTCTTCTCAATTTTCATGAAGATGATAGTATAAAAGAAGTGTTGTAGGGATTCTTATTTCTTGGATTGATCTTTGAATTCTTTAGTGTCAATATAGGACATGTCTATGGTGTCACTAATAAACTCTTTTGAGATGTTAATAGAGATACCCCACATCATGACCTTCCTTTTAGTCTAAGTAATGATAAAATCCTTAACCACCATGGCATTATTCTCAATAATTCAATCCATAAACTTTGTTATCCCCCCTTTTGAAGATTTTTCTAGACCTTCTTCTATTATTTAACCTCTTTACAATAATATGGCTCTAAATGGTCTCTATCAGCACCCATGGTAGTTGTAAGTATAGGAAATGAGAGGATGAGCCAAGATTTTTGGACACAGTCTAAATGGTTAAGGCTTGAATGAGGTGGAACACCCACCAAAGTTATGTTTATATAATTACATCCCCTTACCTTGAAATTTATGCAAAGTTATGGGATCATGATTAGGCCCTTCAAGTTGAAGGGTTTCACATGTGAGGAGGTAGTGATTTTAAGTTGCATATGTACCTTCTACATGGATGGCACAATTCACCTTATGGGGGACATTGCCTTGATCATAATAGTTAGCTAACCTTTGGAGTTCCAGTCTAGTAAAGGTGAGGAGGTCAACCACCCCATTTCCTTCTCTATAGGTATGAGTGAGTTAGAATTGTAGTAAGGTTTATAAAATTATCTTGGCATCATCAATGAGCTCCTTGATAGTGTGTGAATGAATAGTTTTTCCTTCTAAGGAATTTAATATGTTTATCAAATCCCCCTCTATAATGATTCTATCCTAGTTGATACTCTGCATGAGATGAATAACCTAGATGATTTCTTTAGTTTCAGTTATATGATTTTTTTGCTTGGACATGGGGCCCACATAAGCTACAATCATCTCCCCTTTGGAGTTTCTTATGATGCCAACTCTACCTATAGGGCCTAGGTTACCTTTTGAGGTCCCATCAAAATTTAGTTTTACCCACCCCTTAGGGGGGCATTTCATTTGGTTTATTTGTGAATTGAGTCTTTTTTGGAGGGAAAAATAACTTGTTTAAGATCCCAATTATTAAGAGTGATCCATGCTGAAAGAGGGGTGGGCTCCTTATCTTTGGGGGGAAGGCCTTCAATTTTTTTTAAATGGCATGATAGAGCTAGGGGAGGTGATGGCTCTAAGAACGAGAGGAAATAATAGAGAAATTACACTGTAAAGTAAATATTTGACACAAAATATAATTATATTGCTTCAGATCATTTTTACAATGAAGATTAAAAGCTTCATAAAAGATTTTACGAGTGGTTACAAGAGAAAACTAAATTTTCCCATGAACTACTAACTTATTTAATAAAGTAAAGTAATAAACTAAAAACATTAAAATACTTTGGATCATTAAAAATAATCCAACAAACTCCCCCTTGATCCAAAGGGTTATAGAAATATTGGACCAAAGAATTGTGACTCATCTAAGTAGACTCTATCATAACTACAATGGGTACACTTTTCATCCTAGATTGATCACATCCTAATCATCCCCACACTATAATAGAACATGATCATGCAATTTATAACTACATCAATCCTCACATATAATCTATCTAACAAGTGAATACCCTCTTTACTATGTATGGCACATCTCAAACTGATGCCCAATAATCACCAACATCTCCTGTAGGCCTTTACTTAGCACTAACAATGCTAGCAATACAATGCTAACTCATACCACAAATCACTAATGAATGATCAAAAAACCAATATGAAATATCTTCTCCCCCTATTAGGTGAGAGGTGAGAAGCCATGCAATAAATAAACCAAGTACAAACCATTGAAATGCTCCACATCAAAGATAATATAAATACTACATCTATGAAAGCAAAGTACACAAGCCAAAATTATTATTTAAGCACTAAACCCATACTCCAAGCAAATAGCTAACTAGAGAAGGGAAAATGTCCTCCAACCTTTGTGGATCCTCTAACCTCCATTTTTCTCTATTTAGCCTATTAGATCCTTAGGGACCTGTAAACATTGAAATGTAATACCATCATCACTGATAACACAAGTGGTGGAACACATAATTAAAATATTTTTTTGTTGTATACAACATATTTTTACTATTTGATAAAAACTTTGAGTGTTGAAATCCATTGAAAATGCACTTGATTTCATTACAATGCATAATTTATATAAAGTATGTATAAAAACATATGTATGCATGTCAAAATCAAAAATTACTTACATTTATGCTCTTAAAAATCCATTTCCATGAAAAACAATTGGTCATATTAATATTTTGGCCACCATATGTAAAAGTTATGACAATTTGAAATTTCACTCCTCTGGCAGGCTAGTGAGACCCCTCCTTCAATGCCAATTTAGAAATTTTGACTAGTTTATGGGGATTAAAATTACATATCAAGACATAATGGACCCCTCCTTGATTATAATCATTGAAAATCTATCTAAGTCTAGTTTTTAAAAAGGGAACTTTAACAAAATAATATGACAGTGTGTTCAAGATATGGTAGAGACAGTCATAGTTGGTACTAATTTTCCTCAGTTTTTAGAAGTAATTCAAATGATCCTTTTGTAAAAAAAGATTTTTGGAACTTTTGAGGGTTGAACCCTTAACCTCTGTGGAGGGTTATTTACAAAAAATACTTTTCCAAATGCTCTAAGAGGATTCATAAGCCATAAAAATAGAAATTTATATATGATCCTAATTTTCTATTTTATGAAAATAAAAAAATTACTTGGGCATGGTAATTAATTCATCTAAAAATATTTTTTTTAGGTAAAATCTAATTATTTACTTATTTGGGACCCAAAAACCCTATGTTTTTCAAAAATCTATGCTGGAAACTTTAAAATGAAAAAAATTATTTTCTCAAATTTTCCAATGCCATGCTAGAGCTTCCAATGTCATGACTGATCTGGGCAAAATTCTAAAACTTGTCTACAACTCCCTTTGGCCATACATATATGCACTATCTCACTATTTGGCTCAAATAGAGACTGGTAGAAGAAATTTTGAATGAGGAAATCTGATGTAAAGGATATGGGGTGGCTTGGAGGTCATACTTTTGCAATTTTGAGCCATACAATTCAATTTGTCAGTTTGAAAAGCTTTTGGATGTTTTTGAGAATGATTTTTGGGCTTGTGAAACTCAGATTTAAATCAAACACTTAGCAGATGAAGTTGAATAAGAATCTATAAATCAATTCATCCAATCATTGGTATATTCAGCATGAAAAAGCCATACAAAGGGCCATACAATTGCATAAATGTCTTATAAATCCTTTCTAGATAATTTTAAAGATGTTTCAATGCTAGAAAAAATTTAGTTTGATAGCAGATGCAACTCAAATTTGAACCAGTAATTTATGGAGGCTATATAATACTAGCACATAGGTATAATTTTACATTGTGTAGGCCATATAAATGGCTTATTTAACAAGTTTGGGAAGAAATTTATGCTTTTAGATCACATAGCAAGCTTCTACAATGATTTAAATAGAAACTCCCGATTGTTTTTTATGGTTCTCCAAGTAATGGTAGTACAACCAATTCTTAGGCTTATTACACCAAATATGTATTTATAGAATTCAATAAATATAGTGTAAAATATTTATTTTACATTAAATATTGACCAAAGAGCATACCTTATTAATTTTCTCAAATTTGATTTCACGTAAACTTTATTTTTCCATATTTCTAAAAACCATGCTCTAATACCACTGATGGCTCCAAGAATGGGAGGAAATAATAGATAAATTACATTGTAAAGTAAATATTTAACACATAATATAATTATATTATTTTAGATCATTTCTATAATGAAGAGTAAAAGCTTTTATGAGTGGTTGTGGGATAAAACTAACTTTTCCTGTGAACTACCAACTTATTTAATAAATCAAACTAATAAACTAAAAACATTAAAATTTTTTGGATCAAAATAATCCAATAGGAGGATGATCTTTAGGTGGTACCTTTTGTTACAAAATAAGCTATCATTGTGAATTTTCCAAATGCACCAAAACTAGTAAGGAAGGGCAAGGAACTAAAGGAAAATTAGGGAAGGAATGTTTCATGGGGGTTTCCATTGTAGAATGAGGTCCAAAATACTATAGGGTTTGATCAAAGCCATGTTGAGATAATTGAGGAGCCCGTTAAACAATGATAAATTAAGGGGGCATTCCAAAAAGAGGTGTTGAGTGGAGTCTTCTATTTGATAGATAGGGCATATATTTGGGACAATCAATCCCCTTTTGGCTAAGTTATCCATAGTTAGAATCTTATTCTATGCTACTAGATAAGAAAATAATTTGACCTTAAGGATTAGGTACTTCACCCATAAATTTTTCCAATGGTCCCAATTACTATCCAGATTAATCTCAATGTTGTAGCTCAAAGAGATCGAATATACACCATTATTTTCCAATCTCTAGATAAAATTATCCCTTTTATAAATGGTAGGAATGTGGATCTACTTTAAAACTTGATTGAGGTTCTAGATATATTGAGATTCTTTAACAGGAATACCTTCTCTTGATAAGAACTTCCAACACTTAGTTCCTTCCTTGAATTCCTAGTAATCTTTTATCTTAGAACCACATCTCTATTTAAGCTATCCATACAATCCGACCCATGTCTCTTGGGTTGAGAGGGGGGTTTGAGATATCAAATCATCTTCCCAAAAGTCAATTTTCTCACCATTATTGATTTTCCACAAGATGCCTCTTTTTAGGAGGTCTTTATAGCTAGATATGGCCATCCAAAAAGTGGAACCACTAGCAGGGCCCTCTTCCCATAAGAAGTCATCTTCTTCCCCTCCTTTTAGGTATTTGTCCTTAAGGATTATTAACCATTTACTATTCTCTGTCATCATATGCCATCCCATTTTAGCCAATAAAGCTCTATTCATTGAATTTATGCTTCTCAGCTTGAGACCTCCATTGGATTTGGGGAGGCAAACTTTTTCCCAGGTGACTAGATTGAATTTGAATCTTTCTTCAGTGCCTTTCCATAATATTTTTTTTTGAATTTCTTGAATTTTAGATGTCACATTGGCAATAATTTTGAATATTGACATAAAGTAAATTGGAATGCTCTAAATTGAGGCCTTGAGTATCTATTATTTACTTACTTAGGTAAGGAGGTGGCCTTTCTAGCCTACTAATTTCCTTTGAATCTGATCAATCAGAGGATTTCAGAGTTAGGGATCTATTATACCAGCAAAAATGGGAATGCCTAGGTGATTAGCTAATAAATTACCCACTTGGCGGTTTAAAATTTTGGTAATTCTTCTCTATTGAGAAGGAGGTGTGTTAATAAAGAAAAGAAATTGTTTTTGAAATTTAATACATTGATTGGACAATTTTTCATAGTTTTTAAGGATACATTTGAGACTTTTTGCTTCCCTAGTTGAGGCATCACCTAGGATAATAGTATTGTTGATTAATTGTTGGTGAGTGATATGATCTGTAATCTAAGCCATCAAAACCCCCTTTATCAAACCCTATCTATAGGCACATCTCAAGGTTCTCCCAAAATATTATGCTAATATGATGAAGAGATAAGGAAAAATGGGATCCCCCTATCTTAAACCTTTTGGGTCCTATAAAAAAACAATTTGGGACCCTATTTATAATGATAGAATACTTGGGAGTGGTTACACAATTCCATATGAATTTTTGTGTGTCATGATTTACCCCAAGATTTTTTAAAATTTGCATAAAGAACCACCAAGAAACATGTTTATAGGCCTTTTATATATCCAATTTAAGTAACATTCCTTATCTAGAATATTTGGAATTGGAGTGAACCACTTCATGAGTTATGATAATGTCATCATAAATCTACTTGCCAACAACAAAGGCCCCCTATTTTCCCCCAATGATTGAGTTGAGAAGGGGTTGCATGCATTTGAACAAGATGGAGGAACAAATCTTGTAGGAGGTGTTACATAAATTGATGGGCCTAAAGTCTTAAATGTTGTTGGATCCTTATTTTTTGGGGATTAGGACTAAAAATGTATTAATAATTACTTTGAAGATGAATTTAGATTGGAAGAATTATTTAATAGCCCCTTTGACTTCTAGTGGATAATATCCTAGAATTTTTGAAAAAAGAAGGGGGGAAACCATCTAATCTAGGGGCCTTGAGGCTATTCATGAGGAAGATATAACTTTTGATTTCTTCATCAAAAGGGATTTGGATGAGGGAAGCATTATCTATAGCTAAAAAACCTTATCGAAGTTAGCTAGTGTAAAACACATGAAAGAATTATTTGGTTTGCCATCATCCAAGAGAAGATACTTAAATAAGTTAATATCATGATGGGATATGTCATCCTCTTCCTTAATAAAACATCCATTTTACAATCATAGTTGGGGGATTCTGTTAGTATTCCTTTGTCTAGAAGTTGAGTAGTGGAAGAATTTTATTTTCATATCCCCTTTTTTTAGCCATAGGCATCTAGATTTTTACTTCTAGTAAGCCTTTTCTTTTGCTTATAGGTTGTGAAAGTGACATAGAAGATCTCTTTCCTTAGTATCCACATTCTCTTTATAGTCCCCTAATGTATAGATTTCTTTGATAATATAGAGTTCCACTTCAAGGGCCTTTTTTTGTAGAAAAATGTCTCCAAAGACTTCCTTATTTCAAAAAATTTTCCTTTTTTAGGAAGTTGAGATTTTTTGTGATAGTAAACATGGTAGATATTGAAAAAGGTTCATTCCACCATTATTTTAAGGAATTATTTAAACTAGGGTGATGGATCCATATACTTTCAAATCTGAAGGAGAAACATTTGGGCTTAGATAATTTATTAGCTTTAAAAATAAAGGGATTGTGGTCAGACCCAATTCCAAGTAAGGAATAGAGCCTGTTGGAATAAAAGATATCCCAATTAAGGGAAATTGGAAATCTATCAAGGTGGACCTAAATAAATATTTATCCCAATCCTCTATTGGTCTATGTATAGGGGAGGGGACTCCATTGAGATCCATGTCTACTAAACTTGTGTTTGCAATGAAGTCATTAAATTCTAACATGATATTAGTAAGGTTGATAATGACACCTTTTTTGTCCCCTAGGGTGAGGGGAGTGTTGAAATCACCCACCACAACCTAATTCTAACTAGTGTAGTTCTTGCAGAAGTCTACAAGAGTTTTCCATATTAGGTTTCTAGCTAGTTTGGAGTTTGGGTCATAAACATTAGTAAGAATCCATTTATCTTTGTTTGTAATGTCAGTGAAGAGCATAGAGATTTGGTTAGAGGATTTCTAGATTAAGTCATCTTCTAAAGTGTTAGGGTTATAAAAGATATCTAACCCTCCCAAAGTACCTATGGATTTTGAGGTAAGAACCCAGGCATTTTTCTAAATCCATGCTACACTAGTTTTAAGAGAAAAATTAGACATTTTGGTTTCTTGAATAAGCAAGATAGAGGGGTTATCCCTTTTGATAGTGTTGAAGAGAGTCCTTTATTTATTGGGGCTATTTAAAACCCTTGACATTCAAAGAAATCATTTTTATTTCTTATCCCATTGGACCTTAAGATTTTGTTAAGATCCATTATCAATCTCTTTTGAAGTTTTTAGGTTTATAGTTAGGATTCTAGGTGATATGCCAACCAGTTTAGCAATAACTCCAAGATTTGCTTTCTTGCTGTCTCTTTTGGATTTAGGGCAAGCAATTATCCCATCATCTTGGGGGGGTCTTAAGAGGGAGAGAGGGGTTCAGAGCATTGCCTAACCTCTCCATCAACAAAGGGTAAAAGAGGAGGGGAGTTACCTAAGGTGGAAAAAATGGTCATTTTTTGAGCAAGGGCTTTAACATACTCTAACAAGAGGAGGGGGGCTGAAGGATGAGGTAGAGGGTGGGGGAAACTAAGGTAAAAGGGTAGGGAACATAGAGGGGAAAAGGAGGGGGGAGAGGAACTAAGGGGGGAGAATAGGGGAGGGGTAAGGCAGAGATATGAAGGGAAGGGGGGATTGGGTTGAGAAGGAGGGGGTAGGGGACTAAGGAGGGGGAAGCCCATGAAGAGGGGGGAGACAAAGATAGAGGGAAAGAGGAGGGAGGGAGGTAGTAGAGGGGTAAAATGGGAGGAAGGAACACCCAATACAGGAGGAGGTGGGGGGGATGGGAATAGGGTCAAGGGGAGGGGTGGAGGGAAGGATCTAGAGGGGGAAAACCTATAATTATAGGAGCACACATCGGCTTAGAGTCAAAGCAAAGAAAAAATGGGGGTGAAAGGGTTGGAGAAATATATACCTTTGAGACCTTTATAAGATAAATGTGGCATGAAAGACTAAGAATAAGCTCATAAATTAGGGTTGATCAAAGTAGGGGCCCACTAAGGCATAACAAACTTTGAGCTAGTAGTATTTTTGAAATTGATAGGAGGAGAATCTTTTAGATTGGTAATCAAAGGGGTCCTTAAAGGTGATCTAGGGGAGCCAATTATTAGTGGTAACTCAAAATGAGAATCCTTTTTTGAGGCATACAATTTTTCTTTATGGAGGAAAGAGTCTTCTAAAACATATCCTTTTTTTGGGTAGTTGTGAAGCATGTAACTAAGAACATCACATCTAGGGTAAATAAGAACATCATTTTAATAAACAATGCTCTAATTCCAAATGTCATACTTTGATTTGATATTGATATCATGAATAAGGGACTTATTTTATGGTAGGGACATGTGAATGTGGGTAAAAACCATTCTCTAATGAGAGAGAGTGATAGGGTCAATTTTGATTGGTTGACCCAAAGCTCTAGCAATTCCATTGATCACCTATGGATGCCAATATTCTAGTGGGAGCTCAAGTAAGAGGACCCACATGGGAATATCATCCATGGTAATGGAATTGAGGCTCAATCCAACCTTTCATCTTTTGACTAAAATTCTTGCCTTCCCCATGAACACCTTCTAAAAGGGCCTTGATGTAGTCTTTTTGAAGGGATAAGTTAGCAAGGAAAAAACCCCTAAATAGTGTAATGATCTCTAAGTGGCCCTTCAATTTCCATCTTTATTTAACCCATTTATTGAAGGCATATATGTTTGGTTAGAACCTATTTACTCATGAGAATAGATTTGTCAAGCTCTATGTTAGCTTATTCAATAATGGTATCTGAGACTGTGATAAAAGTTTAGCTATCCACATCAACTAGGAAAATATAGTTACTCAAAGGGACCTAGCCCACTATATTTAAACCTTTGTCCATGTTAAACCATGAGGGTTTTGAAAGGCTAGGGTCTAACAAGTTTTGAGTTAGAGGAGAGTTGTCCAAAAGGTTCAGGGTTAGATCTGCTAAACATGAAATTTTATCTTGATTGTCTAGGGGATACAACAACTTGTGAGAGGAAACACGTAAATCTACACCAGCATTGACCATGGTTAAAGCCTCGATGGAACCATCTTAGGGATATACACTATGATTCTAGCCATTCTATGATTCCTAACTAAATAAAAACTCAAAATTTTAAAGGTATTTTGCAATGTCTTCTTGATATTATTACATAATTTATATTTATTACAAGAACTTATGTATACAAACCCAATAATATTTGGTTAAATTTTACAATGATAGATGGAATTATTTTTAAGTACAAAAGTTATTGATACAAGTTATAACATATTATTGACTAAGTTGCATATTTATATGGAAGTTGATTAATTTTATAGTTGATAGTAGGAATTATTTATGTATCTATAAATAAAGGCAACTATTTTTATACATAAAAATAACTTTGTTATCCTATTAAGTTGAGTAATTAATCTATAATTATTGAGATAATAATTCCACGTACCTATCTTCCTGATTTTATCTATAAAAAAATACCTTTTAAATCATGGTAGGATTCATATCTTGAAAATTATTATCTAGTGAAAGATATTTTAATACAAACAAACAAGGCTTTTATTAGAACTACAAAAAAAACATAGACATCACAATACGAAATATGCTCGTGACTTTGGAATCATGTGAGGTTCAAACTAGTCTCAATAAAAGGGGGAAAAAAAAACCTTTTTGCCTTGTATGGATCCCCTTTTATTCTAAGATAATAGACATTTTAGTCACAACAAGAACATTAACAATTAAGAATCTAGTATTTTTATTTTGTGTAAAATGGGAACATGAATATTATACATAACAGAATAGTATTGGATTCTTAATTGATAATTTATTATATTAAATGTGTATAATATGCCCATTCTACACAAATTAAGAATATTAATAACCAAATGATAAGTGATGGTGTGAGGGAAAAACATAAAGGAAAAATGAAACCCCAAGTTAAAAATCAATAAATAGATTCTTGGAAAAAATATATATACACAAGTTAAAAATACACAAATGGAGGTTCACAAACAAGATCAAGTAGGGGATAGTACTGTTTGGTCATGTAAATCCAATTGGGTCAATGGAGCTAGGATGAGAAAGTCAAGGAAATATGTCATGACATCTAATATCATATGCCTAAGTAAAATACGTAAGTTGACCAAGTAAAACTACCTTATCAATGCCAATTTCAAAAATCAAATTATATTATTATGAACCTCCAAGTGGATCATGAATTAACCATAACACCATCCATGTGAAAAGTTAAAATATAAATCAATAAATGGGGAGTCATAAAAATTGAGTGGATGGAGAAAATGACTAATTAAAATACTATGAATAGTGGAAACTTTACATAACAAAGGGAATCATCTCACAAATTTAGCATGATAATGTCCATGCCCCATACTATGAATAATTGTGAATAAAGATTTAATAATTACAAAAAATTAAAAGATCAATTATGAAGAATTATGAAGATAATGTAGTATAAAATGCAAAAATTATAAAAAAAGTTTCCATAGTCTTATTTACCATTAAAATGCAATAATCATATAAGAATATTATCACTTATGAAGATAATAATGTGAATATTATAATAGACTTCTGTAAAATAGGCACATGCCTATTTTACAAGTGAAGATAAGGTTTTTTTGTGACAATATGGTAACAAGATTTTATTGGGTCCCTTACCTATATAAATACATTAATAAATTAATAAAATTAATAGATAGTATTATGGAGGAATTTAATGTCAAGGAGGAATGTAAAATAATCTATGCAATAGAAGACTTATCAAAAATATTACAATGATAATATGGTTTAACTATTATTTTCTTTTTCAGACACAATTACATCATATTAGTCTAAGAATGCCTTCATGCAAGAGTAGAATTCATCTGGTGTGTCCCTACCCATGAGAATACATAAAACCTCTTGAGAAAATATAGCATGTATTTTATACTTTGTGATAAGTTTATCCATATCAATTACTAGCCAGAGAGAATGGTTTGGATTGAAGTTAGACCTGGAGAGTGACCAATATACTCAGTCATCTATGAATATCTATATATAAGACCAATAAGTTTCTTTTTATTACCTCATTTCCTTGTAGAGCTTCCAACCATTAAAAGGACACTTGACGTGGTTTTTTTTGTATTTGAAGTTGAGACATTTGGGATTCAAAAGAAATTTATGCTTGATATCAAAAGCCTTGAACTTGGAATGTTAGCCCAATTATTTGCCTATATTAGGCTTGATGGATTAAAGGTGAGAGAGAATTGAGAAGGATGTGTCATGCTCACCTTTTATCCTTTTCAGTGTCTTGGATCTTGGATTAGTGTTTAAGTATCTCTCCAAGTCATTTATAGTCCACCCTCCATAGCTCAATGGGACTTCTCTACCTTTTTACCAGGTTGGTAGATCTTCCAAATAACCTTCAATTTTTTGGTTCCATGTAGAGTATATTATTCTCCCATCACCTATATCATAATGAATTAGAGAGTGATAAATGTTAGAATAATTTTGGAAAGAATAGTGATTAGGTCATGCCTTAACTTACTTTTCATGAAGGGTGGGTTGAATATTAATCTAGAGAGTATCAGTGCTTGATAAATCAATATTTTGAGGGTGATATCACCATTAAATTATTTTCATATATCTATAAAATATGGTAATATATTAGGAGGATCAAAACAAGGGAGAGATGACATGTTTTGTATAGACATCTAATTTTATCCATAATTGACTTCAAATCAGACTTTAGACTAATTTGTAGCAAACACTGAAAATTAAGCCTAAGAATCACTAAACATCCCAATTTTGGCCATGCATCATTTATCAATGTTCATAATCATGTTGAGGCATCCATTTTTGGGATATTATCCCATATGCAATAATAAACTCTCATAGATTCATCCTAAATCACCTTACAACATAACAACCATCAATTTGGCTTATGGACACATTAAGTGGGGCACTTGAACAAATATTCAAAGAGATAAGATGCTAATCAAATTGAATCATATAATTAAAAAAGATTAAATTTTTATTTGAATTATCCATTTATAATTAATGAATATCTTAAAATGGAAATTCTAAAATTCAAAATATCTAATTTGAGAGCCATGCCTAATACTTGAAAATCATAATTACATGACAAATTTTAACTCAAATAGAGTTAGTCTCAACTAATCTAGGGTTAGTTTGAACCCATTCCAGGTTTAAACTCAACCTTAACTCACCTTGGGTGAGAGTTAATTTTTGAGGCTATAAATACAAGGCCATGCCTATTTATTTCATAACTATTTTGGTGCAAAGTTATTATGCACAAATATATTAAAAAAATATTTTGGCGTAAATTTAATATGCCTAAATGTCTCAAATATTTGATAATATAGTGTTATAATGCTCAAATTCATAATCCAATCAATCCATAGTGACAAGGAAAGGTGAAGACAAAAAATCTCCATTGATGAATATTTCTTAATGTAAAAACTAAACAAGCCACTTCAACAAGTCATTTGGATCTCCAAATAAGGTAAAAGAGTGATTTATTTTATGTTTTAGTTGTGTTTTCATATGTATGCTTGTTACCTATGCTCTCCCTAGTGTCTAGGATACAGGGGTTAGGATTTTAGTTATTACTTTGATTTATTTTATTGGACTAACACAAGACTAACCTCCCTTCTATGTAATCCTTGTTCACATCATGGCACACCTAGTGGGACCTGATGATCTCTTATGACCAAGGATATTGATATGTTGGTTTTAGTTTTTCTAATGGATGCATATAGATATGCAAGTTTCAATTTTTAACTTTGTTTTTTTATGTCTTTTGTTTAAAAATAAAGTCACTAGTACAAGAAATTGACACTCATTTCCCCAATCGATGTTGATTATAGGAATCAACCATGATCTCTCTGTAAAAAATAGAACAAGGTAGGGAACATGGCTAACAATGGTTTTACTTGATTTTTATTGCCTCCATTTTGTGTTTAATGATTTGTATGTTGTCTATATAGCCCATTTCTTGTAGAATCCATGAGATGTTTGGGTTTTAATCTCATTTATTAATCATTTTTCATCAAAACATACTCTATTTTTATGTTTTTAATCGGAAATGTTGATGATTTACTTAATAAATGTATATTTCTATAATCAACATCAATCTTTGTGGATTGGTGATGATCGGTCTCTAAGATAAGAAATCAAAAACCTAAGAGCTGATTGGAAATGTTGTTTTCTCACTTGATTTTGGGATTATAAGTAGGCAACACCTCTAACAATTTATAGGTCTTAGGTTGGAAAGAGTAAATTTTTAGAATGGTTAAATATTACATACATTGTATTTTGTTCTTAAAATATACTTAGTTGTTTTCATCTCTTCATTGTTTTCAAAGTTTTTACAATTATCAAACAAGTGCCAAGGGCCTCAAACTTCATTAAATAATTTTTTTTGGTGTTATAAAAATGAACTTTCAATTTAGTTAAATAATCATAAGAGTTTAATTTTTATTCTTTTTTGTTGAATGTGTTTGTTTATCAAGATGAGTGTCATGTGTATGCTCTCCCCTCGTCTCTTATAGGGAACTTGGGTGATAAAAAATGCTCACTCTTTGCATTTTGTTTATTTGGTCAAAAATCATGGAAAGAAAATTTCTAAGGCCCTCCCCAAAATTTGCATGATTTGGGTGACCCCAAAGTGACCTTAATTTAATTCCATTTGTATTTATTTCATGAATTTTTCGCTTATAATTAGGAGTTCATTGCCTCTTCATGGGTTCTCTAGTGAAGTTTTAACCTAAGAATTGATCTCTTAGAATCATTTCAACCCCACTCCATAATGGAGTATATAAATTAAGGGTGACCCACTGAGATGCTTGTTTTAAGTAGTTAAAACAAGATCCATTAGTGTTAATTGAACTCAGAACATAGTGGCAACTCAGACATTTCACCACACTGAGCAATTGACAATGTAATGGTTGTGAAAAGGACAATACTTTTTCACAAAAATCTATTTAAAATGGATCTAAATAATGTGATTATGGCATAGTGTTTGAAACACATATGGTACCATTTATAAATGAGTAAAAATTTATATTTTAGACAACCCCACTTATCATAGACATATTTTTCATGTAGGGTGAGTAGCCAAAAGTTATATTTCATCATACAAATACTTGAGAGAAGACTAGGATTAAAACCCCTAATTTTCATACACTTTTACTTTTTATATTAACAACTTAAAATCCTATAAAAACCAAGTATATATATAAAATTGAGTGTTATGATGTAACCTTGTCAATTTTAGGATTTTGGATGTTACACTTAAGTTTTTATGTTATTTTTGTCCTTTTTACTTAGATGTTCTTAAGTTAAAACTATTTATTTATGATACCATGTATAAAAGAGTTTTATTTTCACATTAATCCTTTGTTTAAAGAGGAATTATGCCATCCATTTAACATCACACATTTTACTTAGTCTTTTTCCAAACTTTTATGTGTGTGTCACTTGTTGGAATAGGGTGTTGTTATGATACGCAAATCATTCCAAGTATTGTGCCTTAGAGTCTTGAAACAAACCATTTTTCATACCTTAAGATCACAATCACATCATTACACTGATTAAATTATTTCAAATACTTGCTACCTTGTGTCCAAATTTCAAATTTTTGAAAGCACATGTGCCTTTTGTATCTATGCCTAATATGATCTTGTTGTTCATTATTATCTATCTTCTTATCTATTTTGAGGATCCTATTATTATAAATCAAGTTTTTAATTATCCTTGAAAATTTTAAATCGAAACATTAATTAGTTTTTGCCTATGCCTTATGTAATTTTGTACTAGATATTAATCTTTCACTTTTTGGCTGTGTAACTTAGGTTAATTCTATATGCAATGGGAAATGTAGAATATCTAAAAATAAATCCTAGCTTGAAGAAGATAGATCCTACTTACACTTTTGATTGTGGATACATTAGATAATTAGGGTCATGACCAATATGGCTCCACTATACCTAATTAAGTGATATATTACAACAATAATATCACTCTAGAGGGTTGTAAAGCCTCCAATCAAGTAAAATTATGCAATAACTCTAACTAGGTCCTATATTTTCATATTCACTAAAATAATAATAAGTAAAATATAATCTAGTGCTCACCAAATATTGAGGCATAAAGTGTGGATAATAAACACTAAAATTAAACATGCATATAATACATACATCAATGTATACATAATAATAATTAATGGAAGAGAAGTGCAAATACATATTTATCGATTATTACAAAGGAGGAACAAATTTAGGAATACTTACCTTTGAAGACAAACCCACTTAGCCTCAATATCTCCCTTGGCCAAGGTGTTTCACAAGAGGTTATTGTGGTATATAAGGATGACAAGGATAAATCAGCTCTAGGCTACATCACCTATCAATGAATATAATAAAATTCTCCACAAGATAAGATCCATATCTCCAAAGAAAGCATGAAGCCCTATTCTTAATCCTCAAGTAGAATGGTGGATAAGTAGATGCATAATATATCATACTTATTATCTTCATGATAAATTATGGAAATGAATGTGTACATATTTGGTGGAAATAATTAGAGCATGACCAATGCCTTTGTAGAGGTGATGAATAAAGAGTTTTAAATGTCCATGATGGGAGAACTATCATTCCTTATTGAGTTGAAAATCACTCAATCTAAAAGAGGTATATTCATTTCAAAAGACAAGTACATAAGAGAGATGTTGAAGAAGTTTGAAATGAAAGATTGTAAGATATTTAGTACACCTATGATCATAGGGCTTAAGTTAGGAAGATGAGTCTCCAAAAGTTAGTCAAAAATCATATAAGTCAATTATTATAATTTTTCTATACACCACTACCTCTAGACTTGACATCATGTATGCAATAGGTCTTGTGGGAAGGTTTCAAGTAGATCCAAAAATAATCATCCAAAATCATTCAAAAGGATTCATATGTATCTAAAGGGGACTATGGAGTTTGGGTTGTGGTATCCAAGGAGAAAGGAGTTCAATTTGACAACTTATATAGATGTAGACTAGGTAGGAAGCCTAGATGAAAGGAAAAGTACTAGTGGAGGAGATTTCTTCTTAGGTGGGTGCCTAGTTTCATGGATAAGTAAGAAGAAACCATTAGTATAATTATCCATTTATGAGAATAAATACATTAAAATGGCTTCATTTTACACTTAGGTCCTATGGATGAGATATAATTTAAAAGAATACAAGGTGTAGCATGATGGTCCTAACCATATCTATTGTGACAATACATGTGTTATAAGTGTCTCAAAGAACCCTATCATGAACTAAAGGACTAATAAAATTCCTATTACGTATCATTTCCTAAGATATTATTTAATTGAAAAAAATGTCAAACTTTAATATGTTTCTACACATGATCATATCACAAACATTTTGACTAAGTCACTTCTAAAATAAACATTTGAATACCTAAGATAGGAGTTGAGTGTAGTTCCTACTCCTAATAATCACTAAGGAATTCAAGAGTTTAGGGGGAGATAATCAGGTGGTTCATTAGCTCCAATTTCATGTGAGTAATGCTAAGAAGGTATGCATGTAGATGGGGGGAACATGTGTGTATGATGACTCATAACCTCATAGTATTGTATGTTGAGTGTTTTAGTTTCAAGGAGTGTGATCTAAGGAGTTACAAGCATCACTTTGTAATTTATGTAAAAGGGGGGAAAATATGATAATGAGGGAGAATTTTTTGAGAGTGGTTTTCATCAATGAAAAATGGAGATATTGTTGAGCATTGTCATTGATGTCAAAGGCACATCTTGCATGAGGTTGATGTCATTAAGAGAGTATGCGTAGTTGGAAGTGTGTTACTGTGACAAGGAGAATTGATGGAATATTTTAATTAAAGGATGTTCTCATGAAATATAATTTGAAGGAAAAAGATATAATTTGAAGGTAATTAATCCTTTATGGTTGCATGAAGGTACATATCTTTGAGTAGCATAAGCTTAGTCATGGCATGAAGGGACCTTATGAAAAAGTATGAGTATGGTGGCTTGGTGAGATGAGTGAAAATAGTAATTATTGGTTGTATGAGGTTTATTTATCATGTATTTTAGGCATTATATCACTCATGAGAGTATCAAGGTGAGCTTACAAGGGTACTACCTTTAGACCAAGTCTGCAACCTAGATCATCCTAGACTCTGCCTAGCCTAATGAGGTATCATGATATATTTTCAAGGCATATGAAGGATGTATGATAGTGTTTAAGAATGATAATGTTTTATTGAGTATTTTATTTAGGTAGAGAGTGCATGGAAAGAGGCATGAAGGTCATTTTTAAGGCCTAATTTGATTTAGAGGTCAAGGTCTAAAAAGCAAAGAGAGAGAGTGTGGAATAATAAAGGGTCATGATAAGATTTCAAGGTGTTTGAGATCATGTAAGAATTCAGAGGTGAGGTATGTTTTTTTTTTAAAAATCATATAGTTTTAGGTTATATTTTGAAGGATAAGGCATGAAAAGTTGTTTGGAGGTCTCTCGAGTGCTCAAAATGAAGGGTTCTCAACTCGATAAGGATTTTATTGTGTTCATAAGCTCATAAAACCTTTGAATTAGAACCTAATAATTTAATTTTACATGGGGAAGGGTCTTATCTAAAAATTTTAATAATTTTTTTTAGATTGAGGGGATATTATTTATGAATGATCATTTGTCTATGCTTTATGAATGATCATTAAGAGTGGAAACCAATTTAAACCCTCTTAGAACCCTAATAAAGACTCAATGTTGAATATGGTGCTCAAATGTGATAAGTATGGATTGAATTTATTATATAATATATTTTATCTTTAATTTTAATCTCTTTATTACCTATATGTTTTATTAGTTAGAGAGAGGAGAGAAAAAATGTTGAGTTATAGGTTTATTTTTGTAAAAGTTATTATAGCTATCAAAATTTGTATTGGACATAGTAAGAAAATGGATGGAAGAAGAAGGTAGATACTCATGTTTCATTTACATGAATGTTTATGGATAATTTATATCCCTAAAATTTTCTAAACTGGTCATCTATGTTATCTAGTCGCTAACAGGTCAAATGGTGCAAACAGTGAAAAACCTAGGCAATAATGAGAAGATGAATTGAAATGTGTTTTCATGATATAAATATGAAACCAATTGAATGGATGTGTTTTTTGATATTTTTATGTATTATTAATTCTTTTTAGATATATTTTAATTTATTTATAGTGGTGAAAATGATGAATCTAAAATGGCTTGTCTAACTCAGTGAGGTCTGTGTGTAGTGAGGTCAACAAATTGGTCTATAATACTAGTAGTTACCACTAAACCATATGATTTTTATGCTTTAATATGGTATGTAAATGTCAGACTATAATTTTAATTTTTTTTAATTCTTTTAATGTGTCTACACAAGTGTTGGATTTCAAAGTCACCATGACTAGTCTTTGAGGAAAATTGACAATTTTGAGTGAGTGAGTTACAAAGGTGAATTTTAGTCCTTATCTCCTGAGTGGAAGTGTCTAATGTATATGGTGATATTTTTGAGGTTATTTATATTTTTTATGAGTTATTTATTTTCATGTTTTTTGTCTAAATGATGTAATATGTTTAATTTTTCAAGATAGAATTTGTTGTGTGTTTAAAGGCCTAATGTGAATAATGCTAATGGAGTGTTTCAAGTGGTGGTTAGACCTAAAAAGTGTCATGGTGATCAAAGGATGTAGTATAATTCCTATTACACTATTTTATGGAAATTTTTTTCCCATGTATATAGGTTTATATTGTTCCAAGGGGTCATAAGGCAACATGCCCTAAAGCAGGCCTAATGGTATTAAGTCTCCACGAGACCTAAAGTATGATTTGGTCCATTTAAGTATTGGCCAACATAATGTAATGATTGATTATTATCTATAAAATGTCTTAATTCATATTGTGTGAAAAATTTAAGTGGGTAAGTGTGTTATTCTGACCAATAGGTGTATGAGCAAGAGGCTTGTATAAGAATAAGGCCTTTTAGGCCTAATTAGTTAGTTAGTGAGTTGGATATATGTGTGAATGAGAGATAAGATCATTGATTAGAATGAGGTCTCATATAACATAATAAGAGATCATAAGTACTATCATAAATATCTAACAATTTTTTTTTATTATGAAGATCAAGGTCATATGACCTAATCAGTTTTGAAGAGACCTAGTTGAGTGAAGAAGCCAAGAACGAAATTTGAGAGGGATAAGAGTGTGAAGAGATCATCGTCATCAGTTGGTTAAAAAATAGGGTTTTGAAGGTGATCAAATAAATCAAGTAGCTAAGTTGGTACTGAGTCATCTAGGGCATTGGTTCTTTCTTTCAAGTAGGTGCTTGATAAAGCCTAGTCAAGTGGGTGCTTGGCTAGTTGAGGTTATTGCTCCATGTGGAGTTTCTACTTCACTAAAATTGGTTTTTTGTCTTGTAGGACTATAGTCCATTTGAAAATATTTATGATTTTTCTTCCCCTTGAGGGTTTCCCACATATATTATGTGTTTTTTATTTCATGCTTATGTGGATAGTTTTTTATGCTTGTTAGATATATATGTTTGTTTGAATGGTTCATGATTACTTAAGTGTAATTAAAATAAAGGTTTTTTAAGATTGATTCAAGCCCATGCTCTCAGTCATTTTTATTTCAAAAAAAAAAAAAATTGGTGAATATCATGACAAGACTCATGAGAATGACCTATAGTAGTATGCCACTAACAAAACTTATCAAGATTGTACCATTTTAGAAGAGGTTTGGAAGGATCAAAGCTCATGGGTTTAGAGGATGGTAATTTATTCTTAAGTTTTTCTAGGCTCAAGTGAGGGTGGGTTGGGTTAAAATTAGTTAAATTATATTCTCCATTTTGAGGTTAGGGAGGCTTGGATGAATCGATATTATGATAAAATTATTGGAAAGGTTCTTTAGTAGTTGTTTGAGGTGTTTCAAATCGAGTCATATAAAATTCTTTCCTTTTTGCTTGCTCTAAGGTTTTTTCTAAAGTTTTAGGGCAAAATAGTCAAACTATCTATTGAAGGGGAACTTGAAAAGCATTAACAAGTAGTTTTAAAAGAGTATCATTAATCATGTTATGGTCCACTTTGTGAGCTAGATACTTCCATCATTTGATGAAAGTGTGAGTAGATTCACTAGGAAGTTTCTTAGCTTTGATAAAATGGCTAAGGTAATTTTTAGGAAGTTCATCATATTGGAATTCCTTTACTAGAGCTTGAATAAATCCTATAGTTATGAGATGGAATGTCTATGAGGATGGTTGTACCATTCAAGTGCATCACTAATAAAGGTTTTGGCTAAGAGATTGGTGGTAGTAAGGGTGTTAGTTTGGACCCATTCCTTATAGATATTACTAAATTAATTAAAAAATATAGTAGGGTCCTTAGTCCCATCATATGTGATAATTTGAGAAATGTTTCCAATATCTATAGATGCAATGAATGGGGTTAAAGTTTCATTTTGAATGTGTTGAAGCATTTTGTTATTCATTAGAGGTTGAGGGATGATATTTCCATTGGCATATCTAAAAGGATGGGGGATAAAATTTTGATTTTATTGAGACATGATTACTTAAGGTGGTTGACTAGTCATGTGTAATAAATGTTGTTGCATTTTCATTATTTTGGAATGATTATTTGTTTGCATGATGCTCATTTATTGTACTATTTATGTAAGAATCTAAGTTGTGTCAGTTTGTGCATTAATATTTGAGGGTGGGTTGTTGTTGTTGTTGTTATTATTATTATTATTATTATTATTATTATTATTATTATTATTATTATTATTATTATTATTATTGGTGGGAGGAATGGTATTGGGTGGATGATTCCTAACATTGGTATTAGGAGGAGGACTAGGATGGAGGACCTCAACTACATTATATTCTGTAGTGATTGGTTTTATATTAGGAAAATATGAAAGAAGAAAGTGAATAGTTTAATTTGAAGTAATGAAATAAGTGAGGTTATGATCCGAATCCTTAATTATGCAATGTTTTTAACTAAATTGAGGCTAAAATATGACATCATTATGAAATAAATCTAGATAACCAAACACAAAATAATACCAACCAAGGTGTATAGAGTCGATAGGGTTGACTTTGTACTGTTTAGATAGAAATATACAAAATGAAAATAGAATAGACCAAATATATAATAGGGCTGGCTAGGTCAACTTAGTACTAAAAAATGGTGTGAAAATGATCCTAATAAGGATATATGATTGACTAGTTCAACTTAATACTATAACCTAATTGGTATAAAAGTGTACAAGGTTGACCAGGTCAACTTAGTACTATAAATTAGGGAAAACTCAAGATAATAAGGATACAAGGTCGACTAGGTCAACTTGGTACTATAACCTAATTATAAAAATGGGTATAGAGTTGACCATGTTGACCTAGTATTATAACCTGACTGGTAGAAAAGAGTACAAGGTCACTAGGTTGACTTAGAACTACAAATAGGGGAAAATATAGTTTGCAAGAAACTATGTTAAACAAAATGATAGTGTGCTAGAATTAAGAAAAAATTTGCAATGTAATTGAATCAATAAAATGAATAAAATAAAAAAATAATTGGATCAATAAGAATGATCTAATTGGGGCACACATCACAAAATGTTGCACTAATTTTGTCCAGTGCATGTTTTTGCCATACAACACACATTGATCAGAGATCAAGCAGTAAATTGAAAAGTATATGCTAGGTGGTCATCTTGAGTATTGTTAGATTATTATAAAGTGTTATTTTACATGTGATATGGAATTTGGCTAAAAATAAGAAACTAAAAAGCAATATATGGATGGTTTCAGTATGTTTAGGCTAAAAGGAATCTATATTGGCAATGGTACTAGCTTGGTATTGGGTCTTACCCCCTCACTTCACAATCTTATATTAAAAAGGGTGTCAGGTTCTTTGCCAATATATAAGATTAACCATGTGTTTATACTTGGACAAAAAACCAAGTTGGCTTCCCCCTTGGTGATGAAATCTAAGTAGGTAGGCCTTAGGAAGATAAATGTTAAATGTGTTTTGAATATTTTGTGATTTGTGAAAAACGGAGAAAAATAGTGCAACTAAATTGTAAGTAGAAAAACCACCTAATTAGACTATGAGATCTACTCTAAGAATGAAAACCACTAAAAATGAAAGTGTGAATTAATTTCTAGGAAATAATTGTTAATTTCCAAAATAATAATGGTATAGATTCAATTTAAATGATACTATAAGAAATTAGTATAAAGCATAATCGACTAGGTTGATATTATTTTATTGAAGTAAGAGTCTTTAAGAACTAAGTTGACTAGGTTGACTTAGTTAGCTATAGGATTATAGTTTTGAAGACTACAAAATTGCATAAAATAGAACTATAATGATCTACTGAATTTATAGAGAGAAAGAGAGGAACCTTGGTGGGTTGGAAGATGATTAGGGTTGCGAATTTTCTATTATAGTGACTCGAATGTTGCTTGTAAGTTTTGAAAACTAAGTCGATTGGTTTAACCTATTTCTATGAAACCTTATTTGTTGAAGACTGATAAGATGATGAAGTCAAGTTTCATGACTTAGTTTATTATTTTGGATGCTGACTAGAAGACTAAGTCAACATGTTTGACTTAATTTATTATCTAGTTACTGAATGAAAGACTAAGTCAACATGTTTAACTTATTTTTCTATTTTAGATGTTGACTGAAAGACTATGTTGACTAAGTTTGTTGTTTTGTATGCTGACTAGAATACTAAGTCCACCTGGTCAACTTAGTTTATTGTTTTAGATGATAACTAGAAGACTAAGTCAACTTAGTTGATATATTTATTATCTAAGATTGAAGAAGAATACTATGTTGACCTATTAAATCTAGTAACAATTTCTTAATGAATACTTGCACATAAATAATAGAGTTAATTTCATATGATTATGTTTTAAACCTTCACATAGAAGTTAGAACTATATAAAAATAAAATGATAGAAATGAAATGAAGTTAAAACTTAGTATCACAAATATATAAAAATAATAAAATGATATAAATTAAAATCATGAAATAAAATTGGAAATGGTTAAGTTCACATCAAATTCTCTATAATGTATGTAATGGGAAATGCATCATATCTACTAATAAATCTATCTCAGAGAAGATAGATCTTACTTACACTTCTGATTGGGGATACATTATATAATCAAGGTCATGACTAATATAGATCTAGTAGACCTAATTAAGGGATATATTACCATAATGATATCACTAGGGAGGGTTCCAAAGTCTCCAGTCAAGCAAAAATATGCAATTATCTTAACTAGGTCCTATGTTTTCATATTCACTAAACTAATAACAAGTAAAATAAAATCTAATCTAGTGCTCACCAAAGCTTGTGGCATAAAGTGGGGGTAATAAACACTAAAATTAAACATTCTTGGAAGGCATATACTCATGTAAATGTATACATAATATTGATTCATGGAAGAGAAGTGAAAATGCATATCTATCTACTCTTACAAAGGATAAACAAAGTTAGGAATATTTACCTTTAAAGACAAACCTGCCAAGACTCAATATCTCCCTTGGCCAAGGTGCTTACAAGAGGTTATTATGGTATGTAAGGATGACAAGGATAAATCATATCTAGGCTACATAACCTATTAATTCATCCAAAAGAATTATCCACAAGAAAAGATCCATACTCTAAAGAAAGTATGAAACCCTAAGCTTGTTCCTCAAGTAGAATGGTGGATAAGCAGATGCAAAATATATATTATTTCTTATTCTCTTAATGAAAAATGATGGAAATTAATGTGTTTATATAGGTGGATCTAACCATAAACCTTTTCAAAAAAATTGGCTTACAAGGTTGACCTGGTCAACCTAGTGTTAAAATTGACAAAAAACTTAACTAGGTAATGAACTATGTCAGCCATGGCTGACTTAGTTCTTAGTATGTTATTGTAAATAACAATACATGGTCAATGTGGCTTAAATAGTCATGTAAACTGCCAAAAAGGGGTTTAGGTTAGGGAAAGGGATAATGAAGGTGTAAAATGACTAGAAGAGGGTGAAAAATAGGAGTCAAAGCTTAAAGGGATGGTTTTAAGGATATAAGTGTGTAGATAACAAGTGGTAAAAGGGACAACAATCATATGAAGCACCAATGGTCTACCCATCCATTTCTTGGTGTACCTCTTAAATTGTGTACTCAGAGAGATTGAGACTTTATGGGTTATTTTAAGATAGAAAGTGTTTAGTAAGTGGTAAAGTTTGAAAATATTACATGTATACAAATTCCTTGATCAATTTAAAGACTATTCTTTGTGCCTAGATTTGGGGAACTGATATACCTTATATGTGCCTGAAGTTTAATGTCTTTTGCCAAATGATAAAATGTGTGTTTAAATACAAATTCCTAGTTTTTGTCAAAGTGTTTCAAATTTTTTAGATTAAAATATCTTGAATTTTAGACCTCTTTTTTAATGTCTAGCTTTTGTGACTTGTTCTCAAAAAAACCTAGAAATTCCTATTTTGAGCCTAGCATTCGTGTCATGTTTTCCAAAAGACATAGTAACCTTTATTTCTATAGACCTATGTTAGACTTGTTTGAAACACTTTATACCTAAGTTTGGAATTCCAATTTTTATTCATTAGATTAACCTTTTTATGTAATATATTTGGCATTAGACATTTGACCTTTCTATAGATATAGATCCATTCCTTAGACCAAGTTTGAACTATTTATCCTTTGGACCTTATTTTTCATAGTTTGTATAAATCTAGGCCTTCTTCAAAAAATGTTAATTATTTATTTAGATATGTCTCATTACACTTGTAGTGGATCCATGTATAATATAGGTTATGATAATGTGGTCTCACAAGATGACTTTGTTCAAAACCCCTATGGTGATGATGTATTTTGTGAGATAGATCATTATCCTTCTTAAAATACTCAATTTGGAAAACAAAGATAATATGCTCAATCATAGTATCTAATGACACCTTATTTGGTCCTATTAATGTACCAAGTTTGTACTTTTAATGATAATGGTACATGATCCCCTACGTATACCATTAAACCTCCTTCAGCCTGCATGAGCAACAAAGCTCCATATCACCCAAGGATTAACATTTTAGGACCTCATCCCTTGGCTCATGACAACAACCAGTATTCAAAATTCCCTCCCATTACCATTTCATGACATCATCCTTTATCTCACAATAGTAACCAAGCTTCTTAATGCCCTACTATTACCATTTTAGGACATCATCTTTTAATTTTTAATAGCAACCAAGCTTCATGATACCCTATCATTACCATACCAATTCATCATCCTTTGGTTCATGATAAAAACCAAGCTCCAAAATGCCCTACCATTAAAATTTTAGGCCCTTCCAAGTATGGTAGCTCATAAATCCAACAAGGTTTTGTAATTATTACTAGATGGGTCATAGTTACCATCATAAATTTGAAACCAATCCTTATTAAGCCCATATTAGATGAAACTATTTACAAAAAGATTATTACCCAACCACCGATGATTCTTA
Organism: Torreya grandis; assembly: GCA_037957365.1. Taxonomy (NCBI): domain Eukaryota; kingdom Viridiplantae; phylum Streptophyta; class Pinopsida; order Cupressales; family Taxaceae; genus Torreya; species Torreya grandis. The sequence continues at coordinate 1,530,942 of JARHVA010001253.1, read as the reverse complement.
TTTATTTTACAACCTTCCCCCACTTTAGAAAACCCATGCTAGTCTTTGAGCCACAAAAGATCCAATCATTACCTCTCCAATGGATTCAATCATTCAATGCCCAAGATATGTTCAAAACTAATATTTTAAAACTACTTGTAAACCAAGGCCAAGAGAACCAACTAATTCATGACATTTTTATTGAGACACCTATTTTTTATGAGTCAACCTATGATGAATCACCTTTTGATACTATCACTATTGTCAAGGAGTCTCACTTTGATAATACATTCATTTCTAAGTCACTTCTTAATGATTATAACCGCCTTTGGGAAAATCAGTTTCTTGATCGTTATCATATTTTTGAAGATCCTCCATTTGACAAGTAAGGCTTTTTAGATTCCATTATACCATCATAATCCATTACTTGTCCAATACCAAACATTCAATAAGACATCATTATAGTAGCATCCACACCAAATAAAGAATCAACATTAAAGTTAGGCTCTATTCTTGAACCAACATCATATGTAGCATCAAAATTAGAATCAATGTTATTTTCAACATAAATTTTAGAGTCACTTGGGTTAGACTCAGCTTCAGAATCAAAATACATTCATAGTTTCTAGAAAATTGGTTACACATGCCTTGTTGTGAGGAATAAACCACTTGTAAATCTAGATACACTATTAACATAAACTATATCTAAAGCTATGTAATAAATTTCATCATGGAAACATTCCTTAATTCATAATTAATATGAAAGCATAAATGAGAGTAAGATAAAAATAACATAGATAACATATATCTAATGTGGTTCACCCAATGTGGGATACATCCACCAATGAAAGTTCTTAAAGAAATCAGTAATCTAAAATAAGATTACAATGAAGTCTCACAGAGATAGAAAAATATCCTATAGAAAGTGCTGCACAAAAATTTGCACTTTCACTTACACCTGCAAAATGTTGTATCTCACAAGTTGATAAACCACACCTTGTAATAAACACTTACACTTTGAATCTGATCCTCAAATCCACACCCTAAAAATAAACCATCAACCTCTAAAGGCTACACCACACCTTGTATATATAAAAAAAATGAATAAATTCCACAAAAGGAGGAGCAAATGTGCAATTATTATCCAAGATAAGCATTATCTAACATGTGAAAACCCTTTTCCACCTCATCAAGCCTATCTAAAAGCTCTCTCACGGAGAAATTCACCATATTCATCTTCTCTAGATTCTAAGGGAACACTTTCCCATGAATATGTGATCACAACCAACTCCACTCAACAAGAAAGGAGTTCCCTTTTCTAAAAGACAACTAGCTTCCTCAAAATAAGGAAGACAACATGGGAAAATGAATCTAACAACTAACTCCATGAAATATGGAATATATAAAAATTAGGAATACAAGGAATATTCCACTCACATGTGGATAACATGAAAATTAAACCCCCCATATCTTTAAATCCCTTTAGGCCCCAAAAATTTATTCCTATGGTCATGTGATAGCCCCAAAGGGCTCTCCACTTAACAATCTCCCACTTGGAGACCATTTCTCCTGAATAAAATCTATCACTAATCCATGACCTCTAAGGCCAATCAAATCTAAACATAGTCTCAACTTTTCCAATGTGACCATCTTGGTCATCATATCCATAAGATTATAGCTAGTATGAATATTCTCTAGCTTCATCAAGTTCTCCTCTAAATCTATCATGATGAAGTGATAACATAATTGAATTTGTTTCATCCTTGAATGGAAAGTAAAATTCTTTGCCAAATGAATAATACTCTGACTATCTTTGTATAGTCTCCAAACTTCCTTCTCATGCCCCAACTCTCACAACAACTCTTATAAGAAAATCATCTCCTTGATAGCCTTGATGGTAGTAACATACTCTAATTTTATGGTTGACAAAGCCACAACCTTTTTATCCTAAAAATCCAACTAACCATTGTATCTCCAATAGTAAATATTTATCCTATCATACTTCTCCTTCTATCAGTATCCCTTACTATATCCAAGTCCACATAACCATGGAATGTGGTATTTAATCCACCATAACATAATGAAATATCAATGGTTCCTCTCAAATACCAAAGAATCCATTTCACTACCTACCAATTCTCATAACCTAGATCACTCATATACCCACTCACAACTCCCATTGCTTGGGAAATATCTAACCTAGTAAAAACCATGGCATACATCAAGCTACCAACTGTCGATGAGTAAGGTACTTTGGGCATCTTAATATTTTCATCTTCTCTCTTGGGACACTACTCTTTTGATAATCTAAAGTGGCCTACCAAAGGAGTACCAACATATTTAACATCTAACATATTAAACCTTTCCAAGACTTTCTTCACATACTCTGATTGGGATAAGATCAAATTCCTCTCCTTCCTATCATGAGAAATCCTCATACCAAAGATTTGCTTTACAACACCTAAATCCTTCATGAAAAAGGATTCACTAAGCTATTTCTTGAGTATATAAATATGGTGTATGTTCTTTCCTGCAACTAACACGTCATCAACATACAAGCATAATATGATAAATGAACCATCATCAAAATGTTTGATGTACATGCAATAATTAGAATGGCATCTTTGATATTCTTTTTCCAACATAAAACAACCAAATCTCTTGTACCATTTCCATGGAGCTTGTTTCAGGCCATAAAATCTCTTCTTTAGTCTACACACATAGTTCTACTTCCCTTTGACCTCATAACCCTATGGTTGCTTCATATATAACTCTTCATCCAAATCACCATGAAGAAAAGCAATTTTCACATCTAACTATTCTAAGTGTAAATCCTAAACTATAAATAAACCAATAATAGTCCTAATAGAAGTCATTTTTACAATAGGAGAGAAAATCTCATCAAAATCAATACTTGATTTTTGTACAAACCCCTTGACCACCATCCTAGCCTTATACCATTTTCTCCCTTCATCCTCTTCTTTGATTCTGAAGATCCACTTGTTTGACAATTCACTCTCACCCTTGGTTAGCCTAACCAAATCCAATGTTTGGTTCTCCATAAGAGATCTATGCTCTTCATCCATGGATTTTTCCCATCTCAACTTGGCATCTACCTATATTGCTTCCTCATAACACTCTAGCTCTCCATTGTCAGTGAGTAATAAATTATACAAAGAAGGAGAAAAACATTAAGGTGTTTTTCTTACCCTAGAAGACCTTCTTATCATAGGAGTTTTGGGTGCTTATGTAGAATGTTCCTAAACTAAATCCTTGGATACTTTGCCATCCATAATGTCATCCAATACTATGTACTCTCTCTATTTCTAATCTTATTCCTATAACTGATCCTTATGCATTAATTTTTCATTAAAGACTACATCTCTAGACCAAAATATTTTCCTATCTTTAATGATCCATAAATAAAAACCAAAGTCATCCTCACCATAACCAACAAATGTGCATTTCTTTGATTTAGTCTTTAGCTTGGTCCTATCCTCTTTCTTGATGAGAGAAAATGCTTCACATCCAAAGACTCTACGAAAATAATAATCAACATTCTTACTAGACCAAGCTTATTCTAGAATGCCTCCATCTAAAGGCATAGAAGTTCCTCTATTAATCAGATATACTACTATGTTAATTGCTTCTACCTAAAACTGTAAAGGCAACCCTGAATGTAACCTCATCCTCCTAAAATGTTCCATTATTATTTTGTTCATCCTTTTAGATACCCCATTCTAATATGGAGTTCTTAGAACTATCCTTTGCCTATGGATTCCATTATTAGAATAATAATCAAAGAAAGCATTACTACAATATTAAACTCCATTATCTGATCTAAGACATTTCAACTTGAGACCTATTTCATTCTCAAACAAGACTTTCCACTTCTTAAAACTATCAAATACATTAGATTTATTTTTAATGTAGTAACCCCAAAATTTTCTAGTTGCATTATCTATAAAAGTAACATAATAATTGGATCCACCAATAAAAGATACCTAAGTTGGTCCCCATACATCTGAGTGTACTAGATCTAACTTATGATCTTCTTTATGGGTCTAACCTTTAAGAACTTAACCCACTTCTATTTACCATACACACAATTTTCACAGAAGTCTATATCTATGTCTTTTAATCTACACAACTTATCTTTTAAGATCTGCATGTCTTTATAGCTCATATGACCAAGCATGTAGTGCCACATAGTTACATCTCCATCTACAATAATAAAATCAATAGAATCAACACTACTAGTAAAATATAAAGTACCAACTTTCTTACCTCTTGACATCACAAGATCACCTTTGGTAACTTTCCAAGAATCTATAGTAAATAATACTGAACATACCTCACTACCTGATTGCCCCACTGAAACCAAATTCCATCTCAACATAGGCACATGTCTAACATCCTTAAGGATATATGTGTTCCCATTTTGCATCTTAACTTCAACATAACCTTTCCCTACTATATCACATGGTTCATCATCACCAAGATATATATGTCCTAGATTTTCTTCAACATAATTAGTAAAATAATTCCTATGTGAGGTGGAATGAAAAGAAGTCCCTGAATCTAATATCGAAGACTTAGAAAAACTATCTATAAAAAGAATTATGGCATCTTGACATGATTTACCTGATATCACATTTACCTCATTCATTTCCTCCTTATTAACATTCTTATCTTGAAGTGACCAATAATCCTTCTTTGAGTGTCCACTCTTCCCATAATTCTAGCATATCATCTTGGATCTAAATCTAGACTTAGATCTACCTTTTGACCTTCCTCAATTGCCCTTGCTCTTTTCCTTTTACCTCCCTCTATGATCAATAGATAAATCATTACCTAAATATGATTCACCAGTGATTTTCCTTCAAATCTCCTTGCTAAGGATCACTTACAACATCCTCAAAATTCAAGCTTCCCTTGGTAGGTAATATATTACTTATAGTCATAATAAAACTATCCTAATTATCAGGGAAAGAACATAATATTATCAAAGCTATAACTTCATCATCAAACTTAATTCTAACTGAAGTGAGCATACTTACAACTATATTAAAATCATTTAGATGATTAGCTATTGAACCATTCTTAGACATTTTCATGTTAAATAATATTTTCATAAGAAAAATGTTATTAGAAGCTAAAGGTTTCTCATATATCTTCCCAAGTTTATCAATGATATCCTTTATAGTTATTTAATCTACAATGTCAAATGCAACAAAATATACAAGTTATAACTATATGGTTCCTAATGCCTTCCTATTAAGTAATGACCAATTTACATCACTCATACTTATAGGTTATCCTCTTTTCCCCTCTAAGGGGAGTTGAAGTTCCTTCTGATATAGGTAATCTTCCATTTATATTTTCCATAAACTAAAATTCTTACCATCAAACTTCTCAACTATGAATTTGATCTCTTCTCCCATAGATCCCACTCAAGCTAATAACCTTCCTATGATTTACCACTTTAGCAAAACACATAACTAATGAATGACTCTGATACTAGTTGTTAGGAATAAAACACTTGTAAATCTAGATCTACTATTACCATAAACTAGATCTAAATATATGCAATAAAATTCATCATGGAAACATTCCTTAATTCACCATTAATATGAAAGTATAAATGAGAGAAAGATAAAAATAACATAGATAACATAGATCTAATGTGGTTTACCCAATGTGGGATACATCCACCAATAAAAGTTCTCAAATAAATCAGTAATCTAAAACAAGATTATAATGAACTCTCACAGAGATAGAAAAATCTCTTTTAGAAAGTGTTGCACAAAAAGTTGCACTTTCACTTGCACTTGCATAATGTTGTTTCTCACAAATTGCTAAACCAGACCCTGTAATAGACACCTAACTCTAATCCTCAAAGCCACACCCTAAAAATAAACCATCAACCTCTAAAGGCCACACCTCACCTTGTATATATAATAAAATGAATAAAATCTATAAAAGGAGGAGAAAATGTGTAATGCTTATCTAAGATAAGCATTATCCAACATGGAACAACCTTTTTCCACCTCATCAAGCCTATCTAAAAGCTCTCACAAGGATAAATTCACCATATTCATCTTCTCCACCTTCTAAGGGAACATTTTCCCATGAACATGTGATCACAACCAACTCCACTCAACAAGGAAGGAGTTCCCTTTTCCAAAAAATAACTAGCTTCCTCAAAACAAGGAAGTCAACATGGGAAAAGGCATCTAACAACTAACTCCATGAAATATGGAGTACATATAAATTAAGAATACAAGGAATATTCCACTCACATGTGGATAACATTAAAATTACACCACCCACATGTTTGGAGTTCTTTAGGCCCCAAAAATTTATTCCTATGGTCATGTGATAGCCCCAAAGGGCTCCACACTCAACATGCCTTGTGGATCAATTTGAATATATTTCTGATCCTTTAATAGTTTTTTAGGATGATGACTTTAGTATAAACACAATTTATCCTAGTATCTTCTATGAGGATTATGTTATCTCTTCCCATTCCATTACCATTCCACATTCCATTAATACCATACCACCTAGCAATTAAATTGTCATTTCACCTCCCACAAATGTCATTTGGGACTAATAGAATCATTTTTTATTTAATTTCATCCATGGTGACATATAATTTAAATAATATCAGGGGCACTAAGACCATCATCATGCAAAAGTAGAACAATCTCCTACTAAAACCTTTTTAGAAGTACTAGGGGGAAATTAAAGTCCAAATTTAGCATCATCTAGTGAAACCTTATTTGAGGCACTAAAAGACAATCAAATTCAAAATTAAATTTTCCTTAATGAAACCTTATTTGAGGCAATATGGGATAATCAAGATAACTTCATTGGTGAAAACCTCATCAAGGCACCAATAGTTGAGCACAATAGTTCTTCACTACTTTATGAAGACATTAAAATTTAACATAAATATAGATTCCAATCTAAAGCATAATCATATTGTAGCTATTCTTAGGCTCAAACAATAGAAATTTTTTATGGTCCTATCAAGAGTGTATTCATAAGTCTTTGGCCCTGCCACATCCAAAGTCATGCCAAATCTAAAATTAGAAACCTTGTGTGTGCTTGAAGACCCCAATCTTCATTTTTTGCATAACCATTATAAATTTCATTATCATCCACATTTACACTACCAAATTAGAACTATCATCCAATATTTATCCAAATTTACTATCCCTAGCTACACTTTCTTTTATAGAGTATATGAAGATATCTTGTCTCAAAGTTTGAAAAAAACATAATCAATCACCAAAGAAGATCACAAAAACATTATTAGAGTCTAAATTTAAAGTAGGTTATTGATAGACAAGCTATGTAAAAGAGGTATGGACTATCAATTTACATGATTGAGTATTCTAATTATATCATATGTTGATTGAGACGTGCATCTCCACATTATCAAGAGCAACAAAGGCATTTATCTTTGCCCTGTAGTTTACTTTGCATTTTCCATTTTCCATTCACCTTGACATTATTTCATACCCTACCATTTACCTTATATTATCACTTGGAGGAAACCTTATTACCATTAAATTAAATTTCCCTCCTATCATATTCTTTATGTCATACCCCATACCATTCAAACAAACCTTTCCTATTAACCAAAGTTACTTTAACCTCCCTACCTAACCCCTTTTTTTTGACCTTGGCTCCATTGGTTCTTTAAACACCTTTCATGAGGGGATTTTGATTTAGTTTCAATAGTTTTAGATATACATGTTTAAATGACAATATATGAAAGTAGTATGACAGTGGATCTAGAAATTACATATTTTATTTATGCTTGATTGGTGTTACTGATTATAACCACCTTTGAGTAAATTAGTATTCCACCTTGTGTTGATAATCATAACCACTTATTGGAAAATTAGTATCACTAAAATATGCCATTATTTACTATATATAATTGCCTATGGTAAAATTAAGAACAAAACCTTTACCATGCATTTCTACATCACCTCACCCATATTATTATAATTTGCCTTGTCATTTGCTTAAATTCACAAACTTTCTACTACTTAATCATATGAAACCTCATTTTGTGTAGGTGGAACTACAGTGAATTAAGGTCCTAATTGGACTATGTAAGTATCTCTTGATTCCCATTTAGGTGGTCCTATTACCCTTTTTTTATGATCTTTCCATTTTGTGAGTCTTCTTAACTTCCCATGCTCTCACCATTTTGTGAGAAATTTCAAGTTTGAATGCTCTCTTCATTTTGTGATTTGGACCATTTCATATCTCATAATATTTGATAAATTTGAGATGTATAGAAAATTCAAAAAACATTTAGAAGAATTTCAAAATATTAAACATTATAAACCTAGCTTCACATCTCCTTGAGAGATATATAGCCTCAAAAATCCAAATTTTTTTGTCTTATTCAACCCTAGTCATTCATCCTCAATATTCCCTACTAGGGTAAATCCATTGTTAATTCCAATTTACTCCACTACTAGTGGGGGTGTGACCTTGCATTTGCATGTATCCTTGTTTGGGGTCACCACTCATTTATCATTCCATTAAGCCTTCACACACATATATTGACTTGGTTAGTGATATGATGCTTTATGTTATTTTAAATTTTAAGCTTTCTATGTGTTTATTTACTTAATTATTTATTTATTTATCTATTTTTTTGTTTGCTTTTGTTGCTGCACCTTGACTCAATCTATATACATTACTTTTTCATTATTCTTGAGTCTATACATATTCATACATTAACATTATCATCATGGTTTTTATCATTGGTGCATTTTTTTTAAATTGTTTATTGGATTGGGAGTCAATCCTTATGCATGTTATGGCTAGGTCATCTTGGTGTTTTATATCATTATTCATACCATCATGTGTTATAGTAAAAATTATATCAATAAATCTTACAAGCAATGGTGCCATAAAAACTTCTCCTAGTTTACCTTGGCAAATCCTCCCACCCTCTTTGATTGAATCAATCCATTGATCATTCTAGTTATATCAATTCTAATAATTATGAGCATCTCTAAATTGGTAGGTACTACCAAATCATTCACATTGATAGATTCTTATATTATATTCTTCATTCTATTTTCTCCTACTTTTAGGTGAACTATAGTGGCTTGAGGTCCATTTTAACTATATAGTGTAGTGTTTGGATACATCACATATCTCAATTTAGCTCAACCACCTTTATTCTTCCAATAATATCTATTATCACTTTACAAATCCTCATATACCTAGTTATTTATGGCTTCTTTAGTCATTACACCATCACATCTATGTTTGTGTCTACTCATCTTTAATCTATATGATAGGTTATATCCTTTATTTGTGCTTGTAAATCTTCCCTACTGGGGCACACCCAAAAAAACATCATTAGATCTAGGTCATCTTAATGATTATAAATTCATATGGAAAAATCATTATTTTGACTCATCTACCATACTAGGGCATGTGCTTGTGCCTCTAATTATAATCACCTTTGAGAAAATCAATATCTCAACCATTATGTTTGATTATAACTACCTTTAATAAAATTAGTAATTTTTAAATAAATTCATGCAAGCATTATCTCTATTGGATTAATATCACTCATGGGTTTATTTCATGCTTATTCTTGATTCTTTTTAATGGACTATCCATCAATCATATGTGTCAGCCACTCCCTTGATGGGGCATCATTATAGGTTTCCTAAACATTTTTTGGAGCTTCTTCTTTAATCAATATCTTATTTCCTTATTAAATGTAATTTTTAATTATTTTATAAGACATTATTGTGCATATATCTTGTAACACCTTCCCAAATAGGGGCAAATTATATACACCAACTCTGGCCATAACTAGCTTCAGACTGGACTTCAAATTGATTCCTACCAAACATTGCAAATTAAGCCTAAGAATCACTAAACATCCTAATTTTGGTTGTGCATCATTCATCGATTCTCAAAATCATGTTGAGGCATCCCTATTTGGGATACTATCCCATATTCAATAATAATCTCTCATAGATTCATCCCTAATCATCTTATGGCATAATAACTATCAATTTGGCCTATGGACCCATTAAGTGGGGCACTTGATCAAATATTAAAAGATATAAAATGATAATCAAATTGAATCATCTAATTAAACAATATTAAATTCTTAGTTTAATTATCCATTTGTAATTAATAAATATATAAAAATAGAAATTCTAAAATTCAAAATATCAAGCCTTTTCATCATTGCCTTTATGAGTTGTCAACTTTGAAAATATGTCAAAATATCTAATTTTAGATCTATGCCTGGTAATTGAAAATCATAATTACATTACAAATTTTAACTCAAATAAAATTAGTCTCAACTCACCTAGGGTTAGTTTGAACCCATTCCATATTTAAACTAAACCTTAACTCACCTTGGGTGAGAGTTAACTTTTTAGGCTATAAATACAAGGCCATGCCTATTGATTTATAAGATATTTTGGTACAGATTTATTATACACAAATATATTCAAAAATATATTTTGGTGTAAATTTATTATGCCTAAATGTCTTCAAATATTTGATAATGTAGTGTTATAATTCTCAAATTCATAAGCCAAGAAATCAAGCCAAGGTGCTAAAGAAAGGTGAAGCCAATAAATATCCATGGATGAAGATTTCTTGATGCACACTCTAAGAAAGACGCTTCAAACAATCCATTTGGAGCTCCAAATAAGGTAAAAGAGTGATTTATTTTATGTTTTAGTTGTGTTTCAATATGTATTCTTGTTACCTATTCTCTCCCTAGTGTATAGGCTATAGGTGTTAGGATTTTAGTGTGTTAATTTGATTTATTTTATTGGAATAACACAAGACTAACCTCCCCTCTATGTAATCCTTGTTCACATTTTGAACTATGAATGATGATTGAAATATTTTAGAGTTGAAGGAGATTGATAGTTTTGTAATTGATGAAGATGAAGAATTTAATGGTGAATAGAGGACTGATATCATAACTACCTAATATGATGGCCTTGAGTATAAGTGTGGGAGGGTAATTAATTATTTTTATCATTTCCATCCTCTTTAAACATGGGAGATTTAATTCTCTCTTTAATTACATTGTCATCATACTTATTTGAGTGTGGAAGATAGTAAATAATCTCATTTCATCATTATCAGACCTCCCTATTCATGCCTAAGAGTTAATATGGTATTTTCTCAAATTATTATTAATATCAATAAGTATACCAAATTTTTCTATGTCAATCATTATTTTCAATATCATGCATTCACTTTTTGTAAGTACATGATTCCCCATAGTGGATATGATACCAAAAATGTGATTATCCTCCCTCAAATAATGATTATTATATTAAGACATTGATAAGTTTGATTTAAAAAAGAATGTTGTCAATTTCAAGATTCTCTAAACTCAAATTGTAATTGGGGAAGGAGCATTTCATTGATTCCATCAAAATGAAATATTAAATTCTTAACCATTATTTGAAAAAAAAAGGAAATATTTAAAGAAACTAGAATAATATATATTTAAAACAGTTGACTAATAAGTTTGAATTCTAAAAACATTGAAAATACAATCCATAAAATATGATATATAATTATAATTAATTAAAAATTGGAATTAGATAATAACAAAATTGATTCCAATATTTGAAATAATTAATACAATAGAATATTTATAATAATAGTTTTGGTTTTTAATCTAGACTAAAATATGTCCAAATTTAATAAAATTATGGTTAAAAGGGTTGGGAAAACATGATCAAGGTATAACTCAACCTATCTCTCCTTCAAATAACGTAAATTTGGATGGTTTGGGTTTCTTAGGATAATTTGTAAGCCATAAACCATATACTCATACCGAGTCTTTTTTTTAAAAAGACAAATTATAATGCATGAATACCTCTACCATAGGTATATAATTATTCAACTCACATATGATTGATGAGAGTTCTTTGCTAAAAAAATGACATTATATGAGTTCAAGTGAAGAGTCTTTGCTTGAGTACTTGGAGGAACATTAGTATCTCCCTTCCTTTTATCATAATAAAAGGTTTCCTCATGCGACCTATACTCATGTTTAATTTGGTGAGAGTGATGATACTATTATCTAACATGATGAAAATAATTGTATTCCCATTGCACCATTTATCACTTAATGATCCACCTTGTTGAATGAATAAAAAATACAATATAACTATGAAATATATAGAGATCATCAACTAGCATTACTTAATGTAATGATATAGAATGATGAAGGAAAGTCCTATAAATATGTCCTATATGATTACCTAAAGATATTTTATTGTAATTAATTAGATATACATGGGATTGACCCATCATTTTCAATATAGAATATATTACTATATCTGGATGTAAAACCTTTAAATAAAAGATTTTAAAAATTTATCCCAAAGTGGCATTGCTAGTAAAATATGAGATTCAAAAGCTCTTAGATGAAATATTTAAAATATCCATTGCAAATTATAATTGAGTGTCTAACATTTTACCTATTACTAATCCTAATGGTGACTCTAGATGTTACACTAATTACTATGATTTAAACAAGGCTTGTCCAAAAATAAATTTCCATTACCTAACATCAATATGATTCTTGATTCTATATTTTTATATATGAGACATTTTCATTTATGGATGGATTTTTTAGATATAACTAAATCAAAATTAACCCAAAAAATTAATAAAATACAACATTTAGTGCTCAATGGGGCACATTTTATTATGTGTTCATGCCTTTCAAACTCAAAAATGTAGGAGCAACATGTCAAAGGGCCATGACTCATATATTTCATGATTTTATTCACAAAAGTATTGAGGATTATTTTGATGATTTAATCATAAAATATAAATCTCACCAAGATCATCCTATTGATTTATGAAAAATATTTGAATGCTTGCAAAATTTTAATATATAGTTAGCTCCCCGAAAAAAAAATTTGGAGTGTTTTGTGGAAGCTTCTCAAGTAGATTTTGTCATAGATAAGCATCAAGGTTGATCCAAACAATCTAAAATATATGGTTGAGATGCCACCACTAACTAATCTAAAATAGTTGGCATAATCCAAGTTATCTAATGCTTCATTGCTTAGTTAGATTCTAAAACAATTCCTTTCACACATTTACTAAAAAATGACACAATTTTTATATGGGCTGACATGTGTCGACAAAGTTTTGTTAAAATCAAAGAATATTTATAAAACCCACCAGTACTCATGTCTCTTATTATAAATATACCATTTTTTCTCTATATTTGAGCCATTCATAAGGACCTTGGAGCCCTATTAACACAATATGATGATCACAAATAATGAGAAATATATTACATCAATTGCCAATTAGTTGATTATGATTACAAATATATAATGAAAAAATTATGTTTAGCTTTGGTTTTGATTACACAAAAACTATGGTATTATTTTATTAATAATGAAGTCCATGTTATAATTAAAGAATATCCCTTAAATTTCCTTATGAATAAAGCACACTTTGCTAGATGAATTTCAAAATGGGTGATGTAACTTATAGAGTTTGATCTAAAATTTATATCATAAAAATAGATAAAAGGACAAGTTTTAGTTGATCAGTTAGTTGGAGCTCCATTACCTAATCCCTTTCCAATTATTGAATCTTTTTTTGATGAATTTGAGTCATATAATATATCTTTAAAACCATGGACAATGTTTATTGATGGATCTATATGTAGAATAGGATCAGGAGCATGTATTATATTTTTCACCCCCAAGGTTGAATGCATGTCATTATCTTATAGGTTAGCCTTTTCTTTCATGAATAATATATTATAATATGAAGCCTTAAAAATTGGGCTATCAATATCAAAAAATATTCATAACAAAGACATTCAATTTTTTGGTGACTCTTAATTTTTTCTTAATCAAGCTACCAATTATTACCAAACCAAAGAATAAAATTTACAACCAGGTAAAGAAATGGTAGATAAACTTAAAGAGACATTTGATACATGTTCCATTGATAGTAAACCTTGTAAATGTAATCACCATGTAAATTCAATGGGTAGTGCAACATCCTTGATGAATTTTGATATCAGTGATGACCATATTCTCATAGAATGGATGTGTTATCCATTCTTGTTATTACTCCTAGTTCTATAAATATAGAATGGTATAATGATATTTATAATTTCCTCTACCAAACATACATACTAGACCATTTTACATAGAATTATAAACTCAAATTACAATGAAAATCACTTATTTATGATATCATTGTAAATTATTTTCTTAAGCAAGGTTTTGATGGATAATTAATTATATGTTTAAACACAAATGAGGCACACACTGTACTATTAGAAAGTCATGATAGTGAGTGTGGTGGACATTTTATTGGTAAGGCCATGTCCCAAAAATTATTATGAAAAGGTTATTATTAGCCTACCATGGAACAAGAATGTATTGAACATGCTAAATTATGTTTACAATGTTATAAATATAGAAATTTGAACCGTGCATCATGTCACAAGTTACAGATGATTTTATCACCATGGCCATTCTCCTTATATGGATTTTATTTGATTGGAAAGATAACTCATTTGTCTACCAATGGACATAAATTCATAATTAAAGATATAAAATATCTTATAAAATTGGTGGAGGTAATTCCACTTGAATTTACTACATGGGATGACATATGTAGGTATTTGATGACTAATATTATTTCCCATTTTGGCATACCTTCAACTATTATTATTGATAATGGATCATCATGCAAAAATAATATAGTGAAACACTTTTTCTTTAAGTAAAAAATCAAACATACATTTTCTAAAACTTAATAACCATAGGGTAATGGACATGTATACGAAGAAAATAAAACCATTGTAAAAATACTTGGTAAAATATTTAAACTTTATAGCACGTATTGGCACCAGTTGATGGTGTATAATTTATGAGTATACCATACTAGTGTTTACACACCTACTTAGGCTACAATTTATTCTTTAGTTTATGGTATAGATTAAGTGTTACCGATTGAGCTTGATATACCTTTTATACATGTATCTCTCAAATATATTATAAAATATAATGAATACCATGAAAATAGATTACATCAATTAAAAAAATTGAGTGATAAATGGTAAATGGATATCGAAGAATTATGGGTCTATCAAGATTATTTTAAGCACACATATGACAAAAAAAGTTCAGCCACAAAAATTTACTATGGGTGACCTATTACTAAAATAAAATCAAAAGAATACCAATGCAAAAAAAGACAAGAAAATAAAGTTCAAACTAAATTGGTTGGGATCATTTACAATTACTGAAAAAGTAGGAAAATGGATGTATCACCTAGCTACACTTGAAGGAAAACCTCTAAAAAACAAATGAATGTTATGCACTTGCATAAATATCTTGCTTGAGATATCTCAAATAGTCTAAAAATGCACTAAAAAAATAAAAAATATTCAAAAACCAAATAATAATTTTAACATTCATAGGTCCTGTTATATTCTTGGCATATATGTTGTTGGTTCCATGTTGTTACATAGCTATCATTTATTTATATGTACACATGTGTTTCACTTATATTTTGAGTGTGTTTAAAGCATACACAAATACATGATTTATGCACTTTCGGATGTTGGGCAGTTGACTTGATATGCTAAGTACTTAACATTTTTTGCTAACACATGATCCATGGGCTAGTGTGTTATGTTTATGTTGGCTGATTATGATTTTCCTTTATGCACTTCCTTGAGTGTTTATCCTTACTATTACATTTCTTGTTTGATCATTTGAATATGTTCCATTATTTACAGTCCCCATTCTTTTGTTTTCATTTTTGACATTTAAATTTGTCCTTAGTTTTTGTATGTATATTTGAATATGTCATTCTTCCTTTTGTAGAGATTTACTAAGACATGTCAGGTTAATTGTGTCACATTTGATATGTCCCTTGTTTGAGGTCTATTTAGACCATTATATTTTGATTTTATTTTGAGTGTTATTGTGTGTGTGCTTGACTAATTATTGAGTTGGTAATATTACCACCTAAATGTTTCCATGATCAATATCATGCATCTTAGGACTTGATGTGATCACATTTTGTATACTTAAATTATTTATCAACCTAGAAATGTTTCTCCTATATACTACATGATACATTCACATTTTACATGGTTATATTATCCTTGTGAGGTAAGGTAACTACTAGTTTATACTTCCCTTTGCCTCAAAATTGGGGGAATATTAGTGGGGTAATGCCATAGAGGCATGGATTCCACATTATATATATATATATATATATATATATATATATATATATATATTATATATATATATATATATATATATATATATATATATATATATATATATATTATAGTAGGGACATGTTTTGTAAACATGTTCTCCACACTCGTACCATTTCTTAGATTCAAATTATAGTGGAAGCATGTTTTTGAAACATACTCTCCACACTCATACCAGTTCCTAGTTTTAGATATATAGTGGGGGAATGTTCTTAAAACATGTTCTACACACTTGTAATAGTTTTTAATTTTAGATTATAGTTGGGTCATGTTATGGAAACATGTTTTCCACACTTACACAATTTACAAATGGGCCAAAATTCATAGTTATATGATTCAAATACACATTTTTAGTAGAATTATATACATTAGTACCATTTTCATACCCATACTTCATCATGAGACATACATAAGGTGAATATTCTATAAAAATAGCACCTAAAATTGTAAAATAAATGTAGCTTTCAAATTTCAAACACTTTTACAAACTTTAGCTTACCAATTTAGACTATTACTGATTATATTGAGCCAATCTAGTGTAGTATTTGGTTCATGTTTGGTACAGTTGAAGTGATTAAATCGCTCAATATTTCCAAATTAATAGGCTAGACTTGATAACATCATCTAACCTAACTAGATTTATAATGTGAGTTGACTTGGTTTGTTCATGTTCACTAGGTTATAAGTATGATTAGGTTACACAATTGAGCTAATATCAAATTTTGGGTGGTAACTCACCTTTTTATCCAAGGTTGGGGAAATGTGTGCTCAAATATTTATATATTTATGCACTTTATAGAATTTATATTTGTCCAAATCTCAACTCTAATAATCAAATTGCCAAAAGGTAAGGTAGTTACATTGATACATAAGTGTACCCCTAAAAAATTTTCTCTTTCAATTTCAATCATTTCAATGAATTTTATTTCAAATTATATGCACTAATAATACATTATAACACACTCTTCGTTATAAGTTAACCACTAGAAAAGCACTCAATTTGGACTAACACAAAGGCAAGGTGTGTTATACATACCCAAGTATGCATTTAATTTACTTTAAACTAATAATTTCATTAATAGATTAAAGGGTAAATATGTAGAAACTATTTTTGAATTATATATAACCTTAGTGTTTTACACTTGGTAAATATAGACCGTGGCTATTCTTCTCAATTCAAGACCTTTTTTACTACAAAAAGGCTCACATACGCTATCTCTCTATGCATATTAATTATCTCATACTTTAACCAATGTTATTTTAATGAGTATAACCTTTTATCATACTTATAATTATATAAACCTACTTATCTTATGTCTCTATAAGTTTTGGACCTATGCCTATTTTTCAACTACCTGAACACTTGTGTCCCAATTAAATGTCTATATTAGTTTAAATATCCTATACCACCATAAGTTTCTAGTGCCCTAAAATTTATTTAAATTAAAAATTAAATGTATCCCTATGATTGGCCTAAGTTATTTAATACAAGATATTCTCCAAAATTATTAGTATAAATATATGATCAATCCCCATTAATTTTTCACCTAGCACAAAATTTTAAACACACACCAAACAACTCACAAGGCAACTTAAAAAAATAATTCAATAAAGAATTCAAGTGATAAAATCTTTGTAGTTTCACTCTATTTTCATATAATTCATAGGGATAACACATCTATAGGTCTGAAGTACTGAAGGATCATCCCAAGAGACATACTTTCAAAGTTAAAAGCTAGGTCATTTTTTTACTTATCATATATTGCATCCTTCTGCATACACAAGCCTACATGTAGGGGATAACTACACAAGTTTAAGGCCCTCTTTAGAGTAGTTACTATGTATTTATCACCCATTGGTAGAGGGGTATTTAGGGTTAGATCAACACCATGAGCCCACTAACCCATTTTTTCCACAATCATTATAAAGATGAAGAACTATGGTTTTTCTATTTGACAAGGAGCGATAGTCTATGATCCATATCTGAGCACACAAGAGTGAAGGCAACTCAAAACCTATAAAATCATAAGTGGTCACATACAAATCTAGTAGGTATACCACACTATAACCTACATCCAAGTTATACATTATCATCAATGCAACTATCCTATCACAATGTAAGTGTCAGAGGTCATAGAAGTGTTTAACCAATAATTTGATACTAGTCCTAGAATTTATTTCTAGTTGTATAACTTCATGTTCTAAATCCATATTATGTTAGAATCTAAACCAAATAAGTATCTTATTTTTATTATCATTGAAATATTTAGCATAGATGTACTTTTTATTTTAAAAATATCTCAGCATATAAATTCATAATATTTTATATTTGAATTTATATCTATCCACTTTAACCTTAGATTCCTTAATCATTATTTTAAGGTTAAAAAAATATACATATCTTAATTTTATAAATGAATATCTAATTTAAATTATTTTCATATCACTATTACATTAGATGAGTATATTTTATAACAATTTCCTTGTGATCACTATTTTTCTATGTATTACACTTTGGTATCATACCATTCATATTGTTATGACTAAAATATTTTCCTCACTGATAAAAATTTACCATACCATAGCCTTAAACATATTTTTATTATTCTATATGTCCTTCCTTACATTTAGTTTCCTCCTAAAAATTGATGACATTCTTTTGTCTTATTGATTTTACATTGGCACTTACTTTCTAGTTCTCATCGATATTATTCTAGATGCTTGTTTCATGTTGCTTCCTATGATTCAATATCTTTAGTAATTTGATAATTTACACAATTATTAATAATTTATTTGGTTTCTTGATGATGAAAACACATTTATTAGGGCCTTTAGTCATATAATGCATTGATTTCTAAGGGAAGCCATGGGTTTCTTATGATCCTCCTCATCACTTTCTTCTAGTTTATGAGTCTTTCTATTATCTCTTTCAGGTGTGACCCCATTCATTTTTGGTTTAATTTTTCTATTATTATTCTAAAAATATTAAAAAAAAATTATTTTTTCATGATCACATCTTTGTCTATGGGGGAATTTTACCTAAATTTGTGCCTTGTCAATCATATCTTTACTTATGGGGGAACCATACCCATACTTTTGATTTATTATTCAAATATATATACCTATTTTTCTAATGGGGGTATTGTCCCCATGGTTTTTATTATATGAGTTTCATTTATCTCATATCTTTTCTTATGGGGGAATGGTACCCATGATTTGTATTCTATGATTTCTATTGATATCATATCTTTTCCTCTGTAAAAATTGTACACACAATTATTCCTTATTGATCATATATATCTACATATTTTAATATAGGGTATTATAACCATAATTATTTTTTATTGACATATCCTACATTGGATTTTATTATATACCCCTTTCACTTATGGGTCTACATTGCTTATTCAGATTCTACATATTGCATATATGTGACACATGATAGATCATCACTAATTTTACACTATTTTCCATTTATTTATCTTATTTATTTATCATGTATTATATGACATGTAATTTCCCCATGTAAAACTTCACTTATGGGCCTTATATCATATTAATTTATATCATGTGATTATGACACATTAGCATAATCTTTAGGGGTTGTTATACATATGTGTTTTACACTATTACATTTGATGAGGCATTATTTCCTACACATATTTGTTCATTTTGTCACATTATGTTCAACATACTTTACATATTCATGATTCAAATAATTCTCCCAAAAATGCATAGGGTCTCATGTCAAAAAATTCAAAAATATTGATTTATACATGGTTAAATATTTACCTATGATAGAGATTTTCAAATTAATTATTTACACATATTATTTTGAATATATTTATAGAGTGGGTGATATGTATATTCATAGGTTACATTATAGTAAACTTCACATTATTTTATTGCATCATAATGGGGTGTTTTTCATAGATAAAATATCCTAATAAGGCTACATTATCATATAGAATATTTTATATGGTGATATATTTCCTTTCTTATCATTTATCATATTGAGCTCGAATACATTGGTCACTATATCTCATGATATTTAATATATCTTATATATTCATGTATATATTCATTGTGATCATTACATAGTCACAATAATTATTTTTTATGAAAGCTTACTTGCATGTGTATGCGTTTACTTATTTGTGCATCCTTATCCATAGAGAATCTTATGTTTGTGGTGTTTTTTGGGTCTCATCATTGTGTGGTCTAACTAAATTTTATAGGAACAAACTTAGGTTTGGTCACTACTTATGTGGTCCATTATTTTTTTCAATCTTGTAGTCATGATTCTCATGCTAAAACTTCTATAATATGATTTTAGCCATGATGTTTATCATTCATGTTGACATGAAAACTATTATACCATAAATATGTTAATAAACTTGATCATATTATCCTTTAAAATAATTATAATTTACCAAATAAATTTTAACTAAGATCATCCAAACTTTTTCAAAGGAATATGTTGTATACACCTTTCCACAAGATATCAATATCTATCCTATCTCAGATCTAGAGAAAGTAAATAAACTAAAATAAACATATATTTTGATTTACTATAACAAATTATCTAGGATGTAGGGAAATGAAATAAAATGAACCAAACATGTATTCAAATTTACTTTAGTAGATTATGGATCTCTCCTCATTATGAAATAATGGGTCCCTTCATTTTCATGTCCAAAGAATATCTACATGACCTACTTAATGCATAAACAAAATCAAAATGAAATATAATGCAAGATAAATATTATTCCAATATTTAATAACCATATTTTACATCCATATTTCTTTTGTCTCATCTCCTAAAATCTTCTCTACATTCCTTCACACATTGCAATATGATATTTATTATTTTATAGAGAGAAGTTATATGTTTTATTACAATTTTGAATTAATGTGATAATTAACCCTATTTTAGATAAATATAATATAATATAATATAATGATTTAAATTAAATTTATAAGGGAATAATGATAGTAAATAATTAAATTTTACAAAGTGAAATTAAATGAAATAAGACTAACTATGAGAAAAATTGAAAACTTAACTATTTATTTTTTGAGATTTGACTGTGTGAAACTGATATATGATTAGATCTAGTCTTATAAGTGTACTAAGATTGAGACTAAAATAGATGAAGAAAATTATCATCTAACTTTGTATAAGATTAAATACCATAATTATCTTTATTTGGTTGATCTTTTCCTTTGCTAAAAGTAGCAAAATAAGGTCATGATCATTTATAATAGCTTAAATTATTCCTATGTGCAGGGATTTAAAATTTAGATGCATGTGAAAGACATGATAATGGCTTATTTAAAGTTGAAACCATAATAGGGATTGTAATTAATTCAAATGGGGGATTTTAATGGATGAGTTTACCCCAATCACCCCCATGATGACTAAACACTGCCTACGTATCTAATACTTTGAATAACAAATTTCAAGCCCACGTAGTAATCCCACTTAGATTGATTTATGAAATTTTTATCCTTTGAATATATAAATGCATCTAGTTATGACTTAATTAATTTATCATGATTTTATTTGGATTGGATAAAATATGCTTTTTACTTGATTTAATGCTATTTTAAATGATTATTATTAAAATTAGGAGGAATAGGGAAGTTTTACTTAATGTATAGTAGTGTAAGTGTGTTTTTGTATTAACATTGTAAGTGATATAATAAGTGACTCGAGTGTTCATTTATAATAATCCATAATGTGAAAACCTCATGATACCTATCCTAAAAACATAAACAAAATTGTAAAAGAGGGTTTAAATTTTAAAGGTGGCCATTAAAAGTCTAAGGATGAAAAATTCCCATAGAGATAGAAATATTTGCCACTATTATCCCCTACTAAATGTTTATGTCCTTAAGGTCTCAAGATGTTTTTACATATTATTATAGGGTTTTTTACAATTTATAACATTTATATATGTGTAATATAGTAAATTATAAAATAAATATGTCTATATAGGTGATTATTTTAGAGTGAGGTGGAGAAATAGGTATAGATTAAGTTCTCAAGTCAATTTAAGTGAAATAAGATTAAAACTAACATTATAAATATTTGAGACCAAAGTTGAGTGAATAAATTTTCCATACTTTAGTCTATAAATACAATTAATATAGTAAATTAAAGATATACCTTAGTGTGTAAAATAAACTTTTTCTTTGGGAGAATCTATGAATCATGCAAAGTGTTCCATGAAAAATCTTGCAATGATGTAAATAAGTTAATTCTCTTATGTGCAACTAAAAAATTAAATGTAAATTTAATTTGAAAGTGATTGGAAATAAAAAGGAAAGATTAAATTATATGTTTAAAACCAATATTGATCATATAAATTTGGTTTGAGATTATGCTTCCTTAAAGGATTAGAGAATTGGTGTTTCCCATGAAATGCTTCAATAAATTAGTTCCTTAGCTAAACACATGGATAATTTTAGGTTGATTATGTCCCAAATTGAATTGAATTTTCATAGAAAATAAAACCCATATATGGATGCAAAAAACATGAATTTTTACTATTGGTCTTTATAACCTTGAGAGGTGATGTGGGTTAGAATCTATAATGAATTCATAGGAAATAATGCTAGAGTGCACTAAACCTAAAGGTTGTGAATTATACACTTTAACTTAATCAACCATTACATATTTCTTATATATTCAATTGTAACTTTATTCCATAATTCCTGAATGCATGATCCAAAGAGAATGGAGAACATATATGCTTCTACGATATATGTAGATAGACAATGGTATTGAAAGCATGTCATGAACCTATATCATCCACACTATATTTGATTAATATAGTGTGCATAATAATTTATCATGCCCACATCATGATAATTATAAATATATAATTTTATGTAGATGAAAATTTAAAAATTTTGTGTGAAACTTTTGCATGAATTAGTATCATGCACATAAAACTATATGAATGTGTTTTTTTCTTTTTATGTGAGTGAATATGAATGGAATATTACCCCATTATATGTACCAATGATTAAAATTTAAACCATTTTGAAATATTTAAAATTGTATAATATACTCAAAATTGATTTTTACTCATGAAAAGGCTTGCCTCATATATGCAAATCCCACTAAAATTCCCTACTTTTGAGGTGAGTGAATTGTATCCTAAAATTATCTTATCTCAAAATAAAAATTAATTTTATCATGCATATTATTATGTAATCACTTAATAATGTATAATATTTGAAATTAACATAAAAATACTAAGATATGTACTATTCAAATTATGTATGTAACATATGAGGAAAGGCTTATATAAATTTATGTATAAAACTGATAATATTATATTTTGATATTAGAATTTTATGTATTATTTAGTGCATGATATGTATCATGTCACTCATCAAAATTAAAAATATCAAAAAGCATACAAACACAATAATCATAAATTAATAACATAATTCCAAGGGCCGTATACAAGGGACATGTTAAAATTTGACCTACATAAAGCTTAAAATCACAAGGCCAAAGACCATATGCAAAGGACATGAATAATTTCACAAATAATGAAAATTTTTAAATTCCACACAAAACTAAGGGATAAGGGCCACACTAAATGGACTTGTTCAAATGTTGCACATAACAAACAATTATCTCATAAATATGCTCAAGAAAATTTCATACAAGTGCCAAAGTCCATACATAATAGATAATAAATATCTAATCTACTATGTACAATTAATACCAAATGGAGTATAGAGATATAAATATAGTCTCCAACATGTATATGTAATCATATCATATCATATCAAATAACATATCCATGTACACAATGTAAGATAGATATGTTATTAAGACATTTGTGAAATTATGTATAGATCAGTATTATAGGAGTTATACAATGGTAATACTTATAAATATTATAACCTATGCAAAATTTTCCCCCAATTTAACAAGGCTATTAGGTAGAGACAAGTTCAACATCTTTGTCCATGTGAGATATGTATGACTTACATAACACAAATGAATAGTAGTGAAATGCATGTGTGATGAAAAAAATAATATGCTATCTATTAAATATGAGATACATAACATATTCTAGTGCTATAAAATAGATATATAATTATGTTCAAGTATTGATTCTAGTTTTTTATAGTATTTTAAATTTTTTTATACTTAATAATATTTGAATATTATATTTTTAATAATTTAAAACTATAAATAGATAATATAGTTAGTAGAACATGATTTTATAAGTAAAATAAATGGAAGGGATATGAACAATCTGAAACATGTGTCAATGTCAAATATGCACTATAAATGATGACATGACCATGTATGAGAAATATTACCCCACATTATATGTGGTTTTAATTGAAAATATGTGGGAAAAAATAGGTATGCATAAAAAAAATTATACATCCTCATCTCATCAAAAGTAAGTTTGTCAAAGTATGTATCATGTATGAGAAATATAGCATATGAAAATCATTATTTTACATGAATAAGTATTTTTTTTCATACAAGAACTAAATGAAATATTATAAAATTAGTAGTATTAAGGATTTATGTGTTCATATTTTTATTTTTGTGTGAATAAATTCACATGATAAGATCGACTAATAGAGGATAATAATGGTAGTCATTCATGTCCTTTATTGGTTGATATTATCCTTGTCAAAAATGTGATTTTATCATTGAAAACCATGAAAATAGAAATATAAATGCTAAAATAGATCATTATTATATAATATTCATATCTGGTAAGCTGAAAATGGGTATCCAAGAGGCTAATTTTTTTTTAAGATCCAAGGGCTTAGAATAATTGATCAAATCAGTCACATGTGCAAGAAGTAAAATAATGGCATGAACAAATAAGAAGCTATGAACAATCAAAATTTTCATTTTGAAATGTAAAAAGATAACCAATGATTCCATAAATATTAGAGTTATAATAATTTTTAATATTTAATATAATTATTTAATTTCATGAATGAACTATGTTAGATGTGTATGACTTAAAAATTATAAAATGCATCATGTGTTGTAATGAAACTATCTAGATCATTACTTGTGTAATCCTATGTAGGAGGAGTATCTATAGGAGATTTAGAATGATATAAAATAATATTATTAATGTTAGGATATTGTGTCAAATGTTATGACTTTTTAGTAAAATTTAATTTTTATGTATTACCAATTTATAAGGTGTTGTATGCAATGATGTTTGTTGGGAACTAGACACCTTTTTTGATAATTTTTTTTGCACTAGTTTTTTTGAGATATTTAAAAAAATTCTTAAATGATTGAATATAAATATTTTACCTATGTAAATAAAATATTAAAATGTATTTTTACATATATGTACCAATGAGCTATGGTCATGGATAAGGATTAGGAGGGAGCATAAATTATAGAGGGTACTCATATTTGATTCCTAAAATTATAAAAACTTCATTTCAAATAATGTAATATAGACATATATGTACCTTATAATTTATAAAAAATATATTTTTAAGGTATTGGCATGTTAATATCAAGTTAAAAACCCCATTTTTTGGTATAACTATAAAATTATTAAACATGAAATAAATATATTGTTAATAAAAAAATCGATGCATAAGATCAATTTTCATCAATGTTAATAAAAAAATCTTGAGAAATTGATCTACTAGTGGATTAAATACTTTAATTAATTGAATGGGTAAATCATAAAACCAACACAAGATGTATTATTTTATTAATATTTCTAACAACATGGTTATGAAATTTTCATTCATGGCATAATCCACACATGCCACATGAAAATATCTAAGATGTTATGGATCTCCTTTACCTCCATATAATGGCATCTTACTAGCTAAAAGTCTTATAGGTAAAAGGTATGTTAAAATGTTAGGTTCTAATGGATTATGAACCAAGGCTTATAAATTCAATTATTTTATATCATTTGGTATACATTACTCTAACTATAACACCTTATCATGAAA
This sequence comes from Torreya grandis, assembly GCA_037957365.1. Taxonomy (NCBI): domain Eukaryota; kingdom Viridiplantae; phylum Streptophyta; class Pinopsida; order Cupressales; family Taxaceae; genus Torreya; species Torreya grandis. The sequence continues at coordinate 1,504,646 of JARHVA010001253.1, read as the reverse complement.
AATTGAAATAGTTTACACAAGGGATTGTGTAGTAGGGAAGGTATGTGATGTAATATGCATAACTATAAAATATATTGTATGAGTCATTTGGTTAGGCATGGGCATATAAATATTTTATCAACCCTAGGTTTCCTTAAAATAAATAGGTTTATATGTAATAATAATAGTATCACCTACGGTAGGGTTAACAATCTGAAAGAGTCATTCTTTTTGTGCATTGAAAGTAGTTTTTTTAATTTTTTTGTACTTTTATAAACTAGAAGTACTTAAATTAATTTGGGTATATATTATGGCATTTGATGAAGTAATTCTAAAAATATGGATAAATGATGAACTATTACATGATCTACTTCATTGATTTCAACAAGATGAAGCCTATCTAAGCCTTCATGAATATCTTTTGCATTATGATTATCTTGATTAACTTATTCACTATGATTACCTTCTTGAAAATATTATTAATAAAAAATTTAATTAAAATAAATATATTCATTATTTTCATTAGAGTAATCATTTTAATAGGGGTTACATGGATTTGAATGTGTTTAATATTGTACCTCCTTAACATAGAACTATGCCTTAGATGAAGGCATTTGTTTTAGATGGCAAGAAAAAATAACATGGAAAAAATATTGTAGACAAAAATAGGAAATGAAATTATAGAAACAAAATGAAAAAAATGTATATGGATATTAGTAAATTTCCTCTAAAATTTAAGGTCAAAATAAAGTTATTTCAGTGTCAAGAATAAAATTTGAGGGGAATAAAAAATGTTTTAAGTGTCATCTATTATATATGAGATCAAAAGTAAGTTATTTTATTATTATATTTAGATATAATATTGAAAACAAATTATTTTAGTGTCAAATATTAAAGAATTTATCTAAACCCTAGGATAAAAATTTGAGTTAGTTCTCAAATAAAAAGTGGGTTCACCAATATGTTTTATTATGATTAAACCTAATTTAGATAAATTAAATTTAATATAGAATTTTTTTGTAAATAATCTTTTGATATTCAAAATTAAAGTAAAATAATAAATTCAAAAAATTTAAATCAAATGAATGAATAATAACTATGAACAAAATGAAAAACATAGTTATTTATTATTTAAGATCTAACTATGTGAAACTAATAGATGAAAATAACTAATAAAAAATAAATAATTCTAAAGTTTACAAACATTAATATTTAAACTTATGAATTTAGAATAATCCAACTTGGGATAAGATTGACTACCACTATTGTCCCATGATGGTTGATCTTATTTCTACTAAAAAATAGGAAAATCAAGTCACAATCATTTTCAATAGCTTAAATTATGCCTATGTGTAGATATTGGAAATTTATATGTGCATGAACAAAACTAAACCATAATAGGTATTGTAATAATTTAAAACCTAAAAATATAACAAAGGAGGGAGTATAATGGGTTAAACTAGACCCAAACACCCCCGTGACGACTAAACAATTCCTATGTATCTAATGCTCCGAAGAAAGAAGTTCAATCCCATGTATTTATCAAACTTATATTGATATATGTAATTATTTTCCTTTAAATATATGAATGAATCTAAATATGTCTTGAATACTTAATCATGTTTTTCTCTAGTTGGATAAAATAGGCTTTTTGGGAAGATTTTCTCAATGTGCACTAGTGTAAGTGTGTCTTTGTATTGAAATTTCCAAGTGGTATAATAAGTGACTTGAATGTGCCTTAATAACAAATGAAAAGGTGAAAAAATCATGATACCTATCTTAAAAACATGAATTAAATTTTAACGGAGGTCTCAACTTTGAAAATTGACTATTAAAAAAGCTAAGGATAAAAATGTTCCATGGTGGAAAAAATGTTTTCCATTATTGTCCCCTGCTCAACATTTCTGTCTTTAAGGGAAATGTGTGACTTTTGCGTCCAGTGATGTCTGCATAGATTCTTAGAGGGATTTTTAGTAGTTATATCATTTTTCTAGGTGATAGATAGAAAATTAGAAAATAAATAGGTCCATGTAGGTGTTTAGTATAGAGTGATGTGGTGAAATAGGTCCATATTAAGTGTTCAAGGAAAGTAAAGTGAAATTGGGCCAAAAATAACATTATCAAAAATCTATGACTAGATATGAATGACTACACTATACAACAAATTACATAACAATAACTTTTAAAATATGTTATCCTGTGTCTAACTAATTTGGTTGGTAAAAATATTCAACCACATCCTATCAATGAAATCTCACCATATTAGTTTTTAACAACTCTAACCAAATCCAATCTATGAAATCACACAAAATCTAAACCAAATCATATCTATAAAAACCCACCAAAATAGTTTGGAAATAACCTCAACTAATTATTTCCAAAATAGTTTGGAAATAACCAAAGTAGTTTAAAATAATCTCTATATATTAAATTATATGATGATTAATTAGATGAAAAATAATTCCAACTATCATGATATACTATCACCACTTAGTTTTATAAATTATAATATAAAACTTGACCAAAATATTATTATTAGGTTATGTTTACAAATATTTCTAAGGAACCTTCTTGTAGAAGCTACATATTCTCAAGTGCTCATAGATTATTGTGTAGTGGTTATATAATGCTACTAGAGTGACTTATAGGCTATTGTTTCAGATTTATATCCATAGAATGCTCTTATAAATGGAGAACCTTATAGTTTCTCCATTATTGTATTATATGCCTTTATGATACATGTTATTACATAACATCCATAAAATAGATAATAAAACTACATGATGTTATATGTGATATGCATAAATAATCCTTTTTATACTTATAAAAATATAAAGAAATAAAAATTTCTTGGTCTCATCATTTCCCCCTTCTAAAGTTATTTTTGATCCCTTCAATAACACAAATCTCTCACTTCAATAAGTTGGTACCTAATGAAACTTTAAATTCACTTCAAATATTATTGTTGAAAATTCATGGTCTTGAAATGTCTTTATTATTTAGGTGTACCTATATCACCAAACTTCCCTTTATGATTTTTTAACATAATGTATACACATAATATTTTTAAACTTTATCAATTACTGATTTTTTCTCTCTTACAAGAACCCACTAAGTCTCAATCTCTCTGAGTTCATTCCTTAAAGGGTACACTAAAAAATGGGTGGGTAGACCATTAGTGCTTCACAAGATTGTTTTTCCCTATACCACCACTTAAAACCAACACAAGTCCTTCCTATACATTTTTTTAAGCCTTGACACCTCCTTACATGTTCCTCCAAGAAATTCACCACCTAAAATAGCCCCTACCTAAGCCAAAACCATCCTTTTAACACAATTGAATGGGTCAACCCTATTCTAGGAATTGAGCATGTCACATGACTAAGTCTACTTATCTAACTTAGTCTAAAACCTAACTACTCCATTTACTAGCTAACTAAGTTATTTGGATTGATTATTTTAGATAAAATTATGGAAGGGTTTAGGGTTAGATATTGATATATATACACATATTTCACCATATTTCTAATAGAGAGAATAATTCATTTTATTTTCTTTACAACCTGATCTTCCACCAATCTACTCGAGGAATCATTGCTTAGGATTTTATACTTCCTTTGGAAAAGAATATTGTCTTATGGAAATATCTTGGATGCATAGGATAAGTCGTGTATCCTAGATATAACCTATCTTTTTTATCCTTAAAATTCAAAACCTATTAAAAATCACCATTGGATAAGGGAGAGATTGAGTCTCAATAGGTTCATTTTCAAGGTTATTATTCCTAACTCTTATTCCTCTATTTTGGTAGATATAATTGCATAAGTAATGGCTTATGAATATATTTATCTCTCTATGATTAGGATTATTTATACATTGACATGAGTAAATTTCCTCTTTTCATGTTTATTTTTTATGTTTATTATCCCCCATTTATGCCACAAACTTTGGTGATCACTAGATAAAATTTACTTTATTTCATTATAAACCATAGGACCTAGCTAGGGTTATTATGTGGTATTTCTCAACTATAGGATTTAGAACCCTCTATAGTGATATTATATGTTAATAGACCCATAAATTACTTCTATAATATCCATATTGTTCATGACATCAATTATTTAAATGTACCAACAAGTGGAATGGCTAATTTGATTTATTTTCTATAAGCTAGGATTGATTTATAGATCAAATTCACTTTTCCTTGTATACATTTTAGTGAAATTGACATGAACTAACCCTTAAAATTTTTCCTTCATTATTTCACTTATTTTCATTTCTTATGTATTTCATTTTTATATCACTATATCAACTCTATCGACTCAGTCTAATATTTTGTGCATAGGTTGTAACACAATCAATTTGAGTGACTCTTCTTGGCTTTGTGCAAGTCATATTCAATAAAAAATAGCTAGATTTATTTGATACACTCAATTTGATTTTTCACATACAAGTATTTAGACTCAGATAATAGGTTAAAAATATTTATCTGGACAACACAATACAAAAACAATAATTAAAATTTATTAAATCATTAGGTTCATTCTCACCAACTTAGTGATTTCTTTTCTTCATTTAAATCCTAATTTTCACAATTTTTAGTTCTATAAAACTGTAACCCTTTAATAAACTAATTTGAATAGATAAACTCAGTTATGAAGCTATTTATTTCCCAAGAGACTTAGTTGACTTGTTTGACTATGGTTTTTTTGGCATTTTTATTCTACAAATAGAACCAAACAAGTCGATTCTATTTTGTATTGTTCTCATAATCAGTTGACCCAATCAATGTAGTACTCTTTAAGCAAAAGGAATTAACTCATAGTTATAGTAATTAATTCATATTTAATTTTTTTTGTTTGATTTCTTAGAGTATAACACATAGTCTAGCTAGGAAAGTTTAATTTATCAATTTAGTCACATTGTTTTTCCTTTTATTCACACACTGCCAAATCATAATATATCAAAAAGGAATAAAGAGTTCTACCCAAGGTATACTTACTTGGATTTCATCACCAAGGGGAAGTCAATTTGGTTTTTGGATAAATATAAATACATGGTTGATGGTATATATTGGCAAAAAACCTGATACCCTTATCATTGTAGGATTATGAAATAAGGGGGTAGGCCCTAATACAAAGCTATTACCATCACCAATATAGATCTCTATCAGCCTCAACAACCTAAAACCAAATTTAGATTACCTCTTTCTAGTTCCTTTCTAAATCCAAATTCCCTATCACATTAATTTTTAAAGTTATAATTTAAAACATTCATGAATGACCACATAGATTAGCATTTCTATTTCATCATTATTGATTTCTCTTTATCAATTATATGTTGTATTTTAAAATTTGTATTCGCCACCATTGGTATAAGGATTGTGTTGTTATTTTAAGACTAAAACTGAGAATGGGGGTGAATCAATTATTAAAAAACTTTATATCAATTATAATTTAACATTCATTGAACCATAAAAGCAATATAGTGATATAACAATGTATAAATAACCATTCACATGAGCATAACACAAGAAAACACTTATATGAGTGGGAAACCCTAAAGGGGAATAAAACCCACTAAAATCCTCATTCTCAACTTTCTCGCCCTTTGAAATAGATTACAAAGAGATTCCTACAACTTCTTGGATCACACCTCTTGCAACCAAAACAATCAACATACAAGATTATGAGTTTATGAGCCACCATATAAAAATAATCCCCTTATCTCCATGCATACCTTCTCAACACTACTCACATGATAATGATAAACCCTTAGGTTGCTCTATGTATACCTCCTCTTTGAAGTTCCCATTTATAAAATTAGTTTTAACATCCATCTTGATATACCTTGAACCCTTTAAATCTTGCATATGCTATAAATAGTTTGATGGCCTCCAATTTTGCTATTGGAGGAATGTTCTCCTCAAAATCTAGACATTATACTTGGGCATACCCCTTACATACCAATATATATTTCTTCCTAGTGACTTCTCCATCTTTATTCAATTTTTTTCTAAACACGCATTTTATGCTAATGACATTCTTGTCTTTAGGCCTAGGAACTAGATACCAAGTCTCATTCTTTTCTATTTGGTCTAATTCCTTATTCATAGCACATATCGAAAAATTGTATTTGTTTAGTTATATAAGGTTCTCAAGTTCAATCCTAGACAATAGAATAACATTCTCTTTATTTAGGTTACTTAAAAATCTTCTTTTTGTTTGCATACCTACATCCTTGTTGCCAATGATTTGTGATTCAGGATGGCCTCTCAAAATCTATCTTGAAGGACTTTTTGAATCTTGTCTTTCCTTATATTCTTATCCTTCCTCATCCATATTTATTGTTTCTTCTTAATTTTTGAAGTCTAGAATATTTTATTTATCCTTTGATTGTGAGTGTGACTTCTTATAACTTGTCTCATCAATATTCACATTAGTATTTTCCACTATCTTTTACAACCTCTTATTACAACATCTATAGGTTGAGCTTACTATGAGTATCTAAATAATATACCTTCATCAGACCTAGAATAAAACTTACCTAAGTATTCCTAATCTCTTTTGATGAATAATTTACTTATAAACACTCTAAAGTGTTCTAGATTAGTAAGTCTACCTTTCCATAGCTCATAAGGGGTCTTATTCCATTAGTCCTTATATGTCCTGTATTCAAAATATAGACTATAGTGGTCACTACCTCTCTCCAGTATCCATCATCTAACCTTAACTCATTTATCATAGTTATTTCTATATCTTGAATTATCATATTCTTTACTTTCACTACCCCAATTAACTAAGGTGTCTTATCTATTCAGAACTATCTCCTTATCATATGGACCTCATAGAAGTCATCAAATTCATTGGACCAAAACTCTACTCCTCTATCAAATATTAAGCAATTCATATTTTCATTCTTCTCATTCTCAACAAGAACCTTGAATGCCTTGAACTTATCAAAATATTATGATATTTCTTTCAAGAATACTACCCAAATCATTTTTATGTGGTCATCTACAAGTAGCACAAAGTAGTTATCTCCTCAAATACTTTGGATTCTTGTAGGCCCACAAAGATTAGTGTGTATTAATTCCAAAGGTATTTTATTAGATAATTCCTTGGAATTGAGCATTCTTATAGTCTAATTACCATGTTGATATGCATTGCAAACTGTGTTTGTAGGTTTGGAATTTTTTTGCATGTTCTTCACATACTTATTAGATCTTATATTGACTAGATTGTCAAAGTTTACGTGGCCCAAAATTATGTGACATAGCCAAAATTTATCCATATTTCTCATAAATCATCTCTCCTTATTGATCTCATTCAAGACATACATATTTTTCTCAATCCTCTTAACAATGGCAATTAGTCTTCCTGATTTATCTCTTCTTATATCACACCCTTTGTCGTGAAAGGTTGTGTGTGTCCTTGGTTGCACATTTGAATTACACTAATAAAGTTATGTTTCAATCCTTCCACATATAAAAAACTCCATCTCTTGGTCTTACCTTGAATTACATTGAAAGGATTCACATACCTAGTTTTTCTAGTGTTTAATGATGAACCTCTGCCTTTTTTGTCTCTTAAAGGAGTCACATTCGTATTAACTTGTTAATGACCAATTATAGTCTCATATTTTAGAGATTTTGCATAGGTATTTACTCCATCTATGACATTACTTCTTGATAATCCATTTTCCTTTGAGGTTTAACTTTCCTTATTTTCCTTTTGATCATATTTGAACTCAAGACCATCTTGTCATGTAGAGACATAAGATTTTTCAAAATATCAATAAGGAATTTAGTGCTCTTTTCAAATCTATGATATGTCGTCAACTTGACTATTGCCTATTATAATTCTCCCTTTAAGGACTCCATTTCTATTCCAAACCTGATGCATTCTTCTTCCTTGGTCTTAAGACATTCAATGAAAATCTTAATATAAGTTTACAATTGTTTGATGACATCATCTTATTCATTGGTGTTAATACTTAGTCTCTCTTCAAAGATATTGATTTATTCCTCAAAAATCTTAGCCAATGATCTCATTTTTTTATTCCCTTCTTTGAAACATCAAATCCTCTAAAACACTCACCAATTCTATTTCCAAGTTCACTTTAGCCTCTTCATCATCTGATTATTCATCATACATAATACTTTTCCCTTTTGGACAACCTTAATTGTATATTTCTATAGCCATGAATAAGGTTTCATTATTATCATGATCATTACTATCATCATCATTATCATATGTACTTGTGTCACTTATATCAGAGGAGCTCTTATCTTCTTTGGTATAGAAACTTCTCTTATTCTTGAATGACCCTTTCTTTCCTTCATACTTCTTGAAACTCTTTTTGTTCTTGTTAGATTATAGAACTTCTTTTTGGGATTATAAAACTTCTTATCATCACCATGATGTTCATCATGCTCTCCATCATGTCCATTCTTATCTTTGTTAGGACATTTAGATGCAAATTTACCAATATTACCATAATTAAAACACTTTAATGGAAACTTACCATTGTACTTACCTAATCATTTCCTTAGTTTTAAGACAAACATGGATTCTATCTTGTCATCATCAATGTATATATCAACTTCATCCTTGACCCTTTTACCTTGTGGATTTTTCTCATCTTAGAATGCAACTTCCTTTTTGTAAGGTCTTCCATCACTCTTTCTCATTTCACAAGAAATCAAGATGCCATGAAGATCATCCATTTGTAGTATGTTAAGATCTTTGATCTCTTACACTATAAACACTTTTGAATAAAATTTATATGGTATGGATCTTAGTACCTTTTTTACTACTATTGATTCTTCTGACTTATCTCCTAGACCTCTAATGACATTTACCACTTTATCTACTCTTAATAGATAAGATGCAATGTTTTCATCCTCCTTCATTCTTAGACTTTCAAACTACCTTTGATGGGTTTATAACTTTTTCAACTTGACTTTTGTGTCTCCTTCATTAATGGTCTAAAAATTTTCCCAAATACCTTTAGCTATATCACAATGCATGACCTTTAAAAATTTTGCCTCTGAGAGTCCTCTTAGGAAGCCATTCATTTCCTTAGAGTTGTTCTCACTTGCCTTCTTACCAACTACATTATTTGGTGGTGTATAAGGTGGAGTGAATCCATCAGCAACAGATTGCCATATATCATAGCCCAAGGATATTAGATAGGTGTTCATTATGATGCTTAAAAATCAATATTTTGTCCCATTGAATGAAGATCCTTATTGGTTTAAAAACCTCCTTTCACTTGATGATTGGACATGTTTATGCTTTGAGGATATCCTTAAACCTATTAGGCCTGATTTAAAGGACCAAGGTCTGATACCAATTATTGGAAGCATAATCACTGAGAGGGGATTGAATTAGTGTTTTAAAAACTTTTTATAAATTATACTTTAAAATTCATTGAAACATGAAATAAATACAGTGATACATCAAATAATAAAGGACCATTCATATGTGCATAACACAATAAAACACTTATATGAGTGGGAAAACCTCAAGGGGAATAAAATACACTATAATATCTTAAAATGGACTATATTTATATAAAAAATATCAAATTATATTTATCACCAACTCAACTAGGAACACCAACCCCAATACAGTCAAGAACCCACTTGACTAGGCTTTAGCAAGCACCTACTTACAAGGAAGTACCAACTCCCTAAGTGAATCAACACCAACTCAACCACCTCATGAATTTTTTATTTCCATACCTCTACTTTTATATTATTTTCTCATTTCAATATCTCCTTCTTCTCAACCATGCAAGATTTTATTTGCTTATATTTCATCATTTCAAATAGGCCTAAACTACCTTGTATATGTGTGTGTGTGTGTGAGTGTCTACACACACACACACACACACACACACACACACACACACACACACACACACACACATACACACACACACACACGCACACACACACACACATGTGTATATATATATATATATATATACATATATGTGTGTGTGTGTGTGTGAGTGTCTACACACACACACACACACACACACACACACACACACACATATGTATATATATATATATATATGTATGTATATATATATATATATATGTATATATATATGTATATGTATATATATATGTATATGTATATATATATGTATATATATATATATGTATATATATACATATATATATACATATACATATACATATATATATATATACATATACATATACATATATATACATATATATATACATATATATAAATATATATATATACATATATATATACATATATATATATATATATGTATATATATGTATATATATATATATGTATGTATATACGTGTGTGTGTGTGTGTGTGTGTGTGTGTGTGTGTGTGTGTAATTCTCATGATCACACACCACTTGGTAGGCCACAAACATTCAAAATCTTAGGTAATACATATAATAGGTATTATAACACCTTATGAACATGATTAAAATATAATTTTAACTGATTTTTGTCTTTAACAACTCAATTAGGCCTTATTCCTCTTTTAGGTCTTATGGAGACCTAATTGCATTAGGTATGTCCTCTTAGTACCAAAACTTGATCTTCCCAAATGGATTTCTACAAAAAATTAAAAAAATCAAAAACTTATCCAAGTAAATATTATGACCTTATCCATTATTTATTATACATTTACCCTTTCTTCATACCATGAAAGCTTCTTTAAGACAAGTTGCCCTATTAGGCATGTGTACCTCAAAAGTTCATCTTTCAAAAATGAAGCTTAAACACTCTTAAGCTTATCAAATATGAAAAAATTAACATGTATATATATTATACATGAACTTATGGTCATAAAAAAATTATTGGAACACTTTCACTTACGATATGAAGTCTCAAGAACATCTCTGCAACTCACTCACTCAAAACTGCCAATTCACCTCAAAAACTAGTCATGGTAAATTTTTCCTTCAACATTTGTGTAGACACTTTTAAAGACTCTTTATGCATGTAAAAAATAATATGATAACTAAATAACACCATAAAATATAAAATTCATATGTTCTAATGATAAATATTGATTTTATAAACTAATTTCTTGACCTTATATCATAGTCTTATCTGAATTAGACATGTCATTTTATGAGAAACTTTTTCATCATATACACTAACCTAATAAATTATTTAAATAATTAACATGACTTAAAATTCAATAATATATTATTCATTCACTTTTTTCCACCAACATATAATTATCTGTCCCTCAAATCTATCACTTCATCTCTACCTAGGTTTTACACTATTCACACCATTAGGTTTGTATGTGACTGGCTAACTTGGATGACCAAATTAGAACACTTGAAGGTTAGAAAATATCCATTAATTATAATGGAAATGTAAAATTATTCTCTATATTATTATACCATCTATTTTATTTTCTTGACCAATACAACTTTTGAGAGCTATAATAGTTTCTTGACAAATAAGCCTATATCTGTGCATTTTTTCTCTCAACTGACTAAACACCACCACCTAGAAGTGCCTAGGAGATTTGAATATGTGATCCAATATTTTTTATATGAATTTTAATCCATTATGATCTGATTTAAATAATATCTTTCATATCGGGTCGTTATTAGGGTTTTAGGGAGGTTTAACACATGTTTTGGTGTTAATGATTATTCAAAAAGGCTTGTCCCTTAAATCCAAAAATAATTCCTAGAGGTATTATCTAGGACCATTCCCCATATCTCATTAATATATCATATTCCAATATATATGTTACACATGCCAATGAATGTTTGAAAGTTCTTCTCTAGTCTTGATATTTCATTTTGTGAACTCAGGAAGGCTTAAAACATTAATTCATGTAATTTCCTTTAAATCATGACATCAAACTTTGTAAACAAGCCTATAAAAACTTATCTCACCTTTTTAAAATATCGCATATGCATAAATTCCTTGAGATATGATATTCATATCTTATTAGGCCATGTAGGGTCTAGGGGTGGTCTAGGTTCAGACCTAGACTAAAGGTCCTACCCCTATAGGCTCACCTTGAAACTCTTGTGAATTCTTATACACCTAAAATACATGATAAAACAAATTACATACAACATTTACATGCATGTATTCACTCATTTTTCAATTCATATACCTCTTCATG